>PVJS01001878.1:0-91142 GCA_004027185.1 Glis glis | reverse complement strand
ACGGAGGTAGAACGCCCCTGCGTTCAATCCCCGGTACCGCAAAAAAAAAAAAAAAAAGATGTGTTTGGAAGGGTTTTATTTATTTCAATTTTTGGAATTAACTTGAGAAAAATTGGCATTCGTTCATCTTTTAAAATTTGGTAAAAATAAGCAGTGAAACCCTCCAAACCTGGCCTTTCTTTGTTGGGAAATTTTTTAAATTACTGATTTAATCTCATTACTTGTTACCAGTTCATTCAGGGTTTTAATATCCTCATGATTCAATTTTGGTATGTGTCCAAAAATTTGTCTATTTCTTCTTGGCTTTCAAACTTATTAGCATATAATTTTTTCATAATGATATTTAATGATCCTTTATATTTCTGTGGTGTCTCCTTGTGTTTCTTCTTTAGCTAATATTTTTATTTTGTTTATCAGTTGTTTTAAAAAACAACCTTTTGTTTCATTGATATTTATGAATTTTTAGTCTTTCTTTCAGTTCTGCTCTGATATTTGTTATTTCTCTTCCTCTACTAATTTGAAGTTTGGTTTGTTCTTGTTTCTCTAAGTTCTTGAGATGCATCATTAGGTTGTTTATTTGAAACATGTTATATTTATAACAGATTTATATATTATGTATTGTTAATATATAACATATATAATATATTGTTAGCATATAACATTATACCTATAACATATAGGCACCCACTGCTATAAATTTCCCTCATAGTACTGTTTTAACTACATCCCAGTTTTGGTATATTCTGTTTTGTTTTTATTGTTTTGAGAACCTTTTCATTTCCTTTTATTATTAATTCAGTACCTCTTTTTTGTTCAAAGGTGTGTTTTTCAGTCTCCATGCATTTGTATAATTTATAAATTTTCTTTTGTTGCTGATTTCACATTTTATTCCAATGTCATAAAAAGATACAAAAAATATTTTAGTTTATTTTTAATTTGATAAGACACATTTTGCTCCTTAATATATAATATATTCTAGAGAAAATTTCATGTGCTGATAAAAACAATCTATATTCTGAAGTTGTTGGATGGAATGTTATCTAAATATCTATGTCTATTTGATCTATAGTATAGTTTAACTCTTATGTTTCTTTGTTGACTTTTTGTGTGGATGATATGTCCAGCGATGAAAGTAGGTTTTTGAAATCCCACACTATTATTGCATGGATGTTTATCTCTTCCTTTAGGCCCAGTGCTGTTTGTTTTATAGAATCAGGTGCTCTGACATTAGGTGCATATAGATTTATAATTGCTATATTTTCTTATTGAATTGCTCCTTTGATCACTATATAGGGACATTCTTTGTTACAGTTTTTTCTTAATATCTATTTTATCAGATACAAGTATACCTACTTCTGTTCACTTTGTGTTTCCATTTCTTAAAAACAGAATGCCATTTTTAATTATTTCACTTTCAGTCTGTGGATATCTTTACTGGTGAAGTGAGTTTCTTGTAGGCAGTAAATTGTTAGGGAGGTATTTTCTGTTATCCATTCATCCAATTTACATTTCGTTGTTGTTGTTGGTTTTTAGTGTGTGATACTGAGGATTAAATCTAGGAGTACTCTACCTCTAAGCTATATCCCCAGCCCTATTTTATTTCTTTTAATTTTGAAACAGAATCTGACTAAGTTACCAAATACTGCTAGTCTTGAATCTGCATTCCTCATGCCTTGTCCTCCCAATCACTCAGATTACAGGCTTGTGCCACCATGCCTGGTTCAATTTATATCTTTTAATTGGAAAACTTAGTCCATTTACATTAATAATTGTTGATAGGTAAGGACTTATATGTTTCATTTTGTTGATATTCTTTAGTTGTTTTGAATATTCTTTGTTCTTTTCTTCCTCTTGTATTCATCTTTGTGGTTTGATGATTTACTGTTTTGATAATGTTTGATTCTTTTCTATTTTGCATTTATACATTTTGGGATTTATATTTTCGTATGCTATCATCATTGTAGTTATCTTTCTTTCACTTCTGGATGTAGGACTGCATTATCCTTTGCAAGTCTGGTCTGGTGGTTATGAATTCCATCAGTTTCCACTTGTCTTAAGTCATTATTTCTCCCTCATTTTCGAAGGCAGCCTTATGAGGTATAGTTTTCCTGGTTTCAGTTATTTTCTTTCAGGACTTGGAATACATCGTTCTGGGCTTCTATTGAGAAATCAGCTCTTAGTCTAATGGTGATAGCATTAAATGTGACTTGATGACTATTCTCTTGTAGATTTTAAAATTGTTTCTTTGTCTTTTACTTTTTTTTACAGTTTAACTATATTAATGTTATGGCAAAGATCTCTTATGGATATTTCTATTTGGGTCCTATAATTCTGGTGCACATGGATGTCTATATCTTTCCCAAGATTAGAGAAGTTTTCTGACATTATTTCATTAAGTAGGTTTTCCTATGATCTTTTTTTCACCTCGCTTTGTGGATATTTGTTTAATGGTGTCCCAAAGGTCTTTAATCCTTCTTTCCTTCTTTTTTCACCTTCCTCCCTTTCTCTTTCTTTCTTTCTTTCTTTCTTTCTTTCTTTTTCTTTTCTTTATTGGTCTGATTGGGATATTTCA
Source organism: Glis glis (assembly GCA_004027185.1). NCBI lineage: Eukaryota > Metazoa > Chordata > Mammalia > Rodentia > Gliridae > Glis > Glis glis. Next base: position 88,570 of record PVJS01001878.1, on the reverse strand, counting down.
AAAAACACGTCTTCAAGTTCAGATAGTCTTCCATTTGCTTGATTGAGTCAGTTGTTGAGGTTTTCAGCTATACTTTTTATTTGACCTATTGAGCTTTTCATTTCTAAGATTTCTGTTTGGTTCTATTTTTAATATTCATCTCCTTGTTAAATTTCTCATTCCCATTCTAAATTGTCTTTCTAATTTTTTAACTGCTTATTAGTCATCTATTGGATCTCAATGAGCTTTATTAAATTATTGTTTCAAGTTCTTTATCAGGAATTTAACTTATATATATTTCTTTGGGATCTGTTTTTTGCTAGAAGGTTATTATGTTCTTTTCAAGTTGTCATATTACCTTGATTTTTCGCATTTTTTTTTCTGGTCCTACATTGAGACTTTTGCCTTTGTTGGAGCAATCATTTCTACTACTTTTATGGTGTGGCCTTTTAAAGACTCAGCTTTCTCCTGGAGATGTGCCTTAGTGTGTTGGTTTATTATGCAATGCTGGATTTGTTTCCATCTGGACACTGGTGTAGTCTCCCTATAGCTTCTTTTGCTATGTTTGACTTAGGGCAAAGTTTATACCATGGCAGGATTGGAAAGATTCATCACTTTTGTGACCCACACAAGAGTGGGGAACGTCTAGCATTTCAGGCAGATAGAGTATAGACAAGAGTGCATGTGGGGTGCTCACTACGTGGCTCCTTCTACAATGGAAATGGTGATCCCTGTCATGTGATGGGAGTTTTCTTAGGCATTGCCTATGCTAGCTCTGCTAGTAGAAAAGGTCTTTGGCACTGGGAACCCCAGTTCTGGTGTGGGGCCTGAAGCACATATCCTCTGCCCTTTCAGTGGTGCAGACTCAGATCCTGTATGTGAAGAAGTGGTAGCAGGAACCATAGCATCCCCTCTGTGGCTCTCATACTCAGTCATGACAGCAGTGTGTGGTCAGACAAACTACAGAAATGTTGGTAGAAACTACACAGTTGTGTGGCAACAGAAAGAATGGTATTTCTATCCTCCACTTTGGTGACATCACATGCCCTGGAGTGGGGCCATAACTGGAGCCAGGAAACGTTCTTTTCAGCCTCCTTTTGCTGTGAAAACCTGGTTGAGGGACAGTGGCTGGGGCTGCAGCTTTTCTCCCTGACTTCTCAGCTGTAGTGCACACCCAGAAGTAGGACAGTGGCTGGAGCCAGGCAAGGTTCCATTTGGCCCTCTTTGCCTGTGTGCAGCTTGGGGTAGGGCAATGATGGAGCCACAGGTTTGCTCAAGATCCCCTCAGCATGTTCCTGTAGGGAGGGTAGCAGCAAGAGCCACATTGTTCCCCCATGTTTTGTCAGTATCAGGTGGTGGAGCATGGCAGAAGACAGAGGGATGGCAGGAATCCTGTCTCTGCCTGTCTGCTGTGGTAGCACATGCAGCTGACCACACCCTCATTATCAAGGGACAAGCAGCCTGATCTTCAGGTCCTTAAGTATGATGCCCTAATTCCCCTCCACATGTCAACACCCAGCCCCTACAGTGCAGAGCACTCAGCAGGTTTTTGAGTCAGAGTCACTTTGATGGGATAAGTTGAGCTTATAAGATTGCTACCTCCTGAACCAATGCAGTGAAATATCTGTGGAATCCCAGAAATGGGAATATGTAGGGGTTTCTGACCCTCATGCATACATGCCCACATTCATACAATCCCTTATTTTTCACTATGGGTCTTGACTATAGCTCCTGGGGTGGTTTCTGGGAGATGATGTGAGATCCTTTTCCAAAGCAAGGCTACCATGCAGGTATCATGTTATTTATCTAAGTGGGCTACAACCTTGTGAGGATTGTGAAACTTTACAGTTGTTAGGATTGCCAGCACCTCCATTCATAGGGTTTGTTGGGACTCTTTATCATCCTTACTCCTACAAAGAGGAGTCTCCCTTTCCTCTGGCTGTGGAGCCAGGGTGGAGATGTCAGGTGTTTTGTTTCTGCATCTATGTGTTGTTCGATCTCTGAATCTCGCAAGGTCCCAGTCCGTCTCTTGCTGGTTTCCAGTTTTCTCCCACGTCACTTACCTCGAAATGTAGCTGTATAACTGTTATTTTGGTTCTTCTCTGTAGAAAAGGAGGTGAGTGCTGGGGACCTGTACTCAGCCATCTTAAATGTCCTGATCTGCACCATTCTTTCTCTAAGAAATCTGGCTTTTTTTTAGAATGGAGATACAGTATGAAATTACTTTACACTACTATTTTACAATGAGAGTTTTCTTCATTTTAACATAAAAAAGTATTCCTTATTTTTTTTATAAAAACACAGAATATTGAGATAATTGAAGTAAATTTCTCTATTACCCAAAAGAGTACTTGAAGAAGTACTACAAGTAACAAGAGGGAGTATAATAATGTCAAGTATGCTTATATATGCATTGATTACATTATTAAATTACACTGTATTTCTTTTAGTTTTTTCAAAGAACTATATTTACTTTAGGACTAAGAACTCACTCTATAGAATTGAAATAAATTTATTGTTTTGTTTTACTGTAAGAAAGCTCCTTAAAATCAATATGAAATAATTATCTGAGGTATCAGAACTTCTAATTCAAATATCTTTTTAAGGGCATTATAAACAACTTTTGCATTTCATAGAATTTATTTTATCCAACCCAGTTATTATTAATTCTTCTTTGTGTCATTTGTTTAAAAGATGAATAACTTTTAAAATCAAAATTATAAAAATATTAGTAACATTTAGAATAGATTACATTCTATTGCATTTTACATTTCAGTATTACATCTAATGAACCCCCAGTCTCTTCCATACACATACACATACAAGCATGCCTGCATATACTAATATACATATTAGCACATAAATACATGTTGATGCATATACACATGCATACACATACACACATGTATAAGATCTATATAAAGAAATGAAAGACAGTGGACTTCCAGACTTAGTGTCACTATATCCATCAGAGAGTACAGCTGAGTTGGAAATTAACCAGTTGCACTCCCACTGGCAGGCGTGCAGCTATTTAACACTCATCCCAAGAAGTCACTGGATCTAGATTCATTCTGAAAACCACTAGTAAATAGGATCACTTCGGAAAAACAATCTCTCCTTTCAAAGAGTAAAAACCATAAAATTTGAACTGAAGGAAGTCATGAAATACCCAATCCCTTAAAACAATATGCACAAGCATATAATTTAAAAGATGCTGCTTATTTGAGTGCATTCACCCTTCAGATGATGACTTTACAAAAGTTAACTTACAGTATTGGAGTGTATGGAAGTGGACTGTGAAAGGTGTACAGTCTCATAATAATAATGTAGTGATGCTGTCTGCTAAAATGATCCAGGTTTGTTTTTGATTCAAGAAAAGAAAATCAGAATCAATCCCCTCACTCACCTCTAGAAAAATTTAAATAAAACTTAAAATGACCCAAAATATTAAATAGCTCATATATTGCTACTACCAGTTAAAAATGCAATTCTAATCTCACTGACTTCTATACATAGAAGTAATATGACTTCTATACATAGAAATAATGACAATTATGTTAGTGCTGTTAAGATCTACCAGCAATGCATCTTCTAGCATCTTATTTGTGAGTGTTACATTCCCACTGTAACTAGGCTAATTGTTGCCTTTTTTCTTGGCAAACAAGAAAGGCAGAACAAAAAGGCAGAAACATTCTTGGAATCTTTCATTAAAAGAAAGTTGGTGAGGTTTGAATAGCATTAATTTATGTAGTGATTATTTGTTCATAGAGTCCAATTTCCTTTTACAAATGTTATTCTTTTCTGCTTTAAATTTTCATGGCATTAAGAAAGATAGCATTCATATTTTGGATGGAAACTTATGCAAGAGAACAGAATTTTATGCATATCCCAAGATCAAACAAAACTATTATTTGGGAAATGACAATCCTGAAACAAGTGTCTCTTTAATTCCCTGGTCAATGCTTTCCATCCACAATACTTCTTCACCTATTCTGCATTATACCAGTCATCTTTGACATATCAAGCACAGGGAGCATCTTGAGCTTTTCCTTCTCACCTCCATCTCCTGTAATAACCTGTTTGCTATAACAGTGCAGCTCAAGTCAGTCCAAGCATTCCAGTAAAGCCTCCCCCTCAAACCACGCTCCTCCCCATGGCCTAAAGAAGGTAAACTCTCCATAGAGCATATTTTCTACAATAGGGATTCAGTACTAGATTTAGTACTCAGATGTATTTTGTATAATTGGCACTTTGATATTAACCAAAATAAATTTCAAACTTGGATGCCTTTCACCACTAGAACTCACTATTGTCTTCTGCTGAACCCATTCACAAAGTACATTATCCTTTGAATTTATAATCTTCAGGTTAAAGATGAGGGAATAAGAAAGAATACCATGCTCTACTTAACCTTCCCCAACTTCTTTAAGTGCAAACACATGCCAACCATGTCCCAGGAAATTCAAACTTACAGTTAGGTTTTCTCCCAAGGAATGGAACGATAATGTTTGGTTTTTCTTCCACAGAATATTCATGGGTGAGGGGCAGGGGATATGTAGCTCAGGCAGTGGGATTCATCTCACTGCTAAGGTGCCCTGAAGACTCATTTCTATGGGCCTAGGGGGTTTACAGGAGGGAGAAAAGGAAGGTGTAGGAGTGGAAGAACGCTGATTTGGAGTAGGGAAAAAGGGCTTCGCCTAGGCCTCCCAATAAAGAGGCCTCCAAAAGGAGGGGCCAGGGCTGGAAATGCAGATAAGCATGTGAGTATAGTTGACTTGGAGGAGGAGGAGGAGGACAAGGAGGGGAAGGAGGAGAAGAAGGAGGAGGAGGAGGAGGAGTTGAGTTTGTCACTGCAACCCTCAAGAGGACTGCTTATCATTGGTGAGCACCAAGTGTGGTGTAGTGAGGGCAGCCTCTTTTCCACCACCCTCCTCATAAATCCGTCAGGCAAAGCCTTGTAATTGCCTGTAGCTGGGCCTAAAAGATCACACATAGGATTTGGGCCTGGAGCCAGAGTCCTTAAAAACTCACAATTTTTGTTAAAAGCCAGAGATGTTATTTTCAGTAATAGAAATTGAGCTAAATAGCCCCTTAGTGTGAGGGTTTATGTTAATGTGTCTAGCAGTTGGGCTATGTTTAATGTGTTCTCTACAGCATGAAAGTGTTCAGATTCCTCTAGTATTTTTATCTTAGTCTCCCCTCTTGACTTCAGGTTTCCCTAAGTACTTCTCCTCAGAAGAATTCTCTGCCTTAAGGCTCCTTCAGCTGTAATCCACTGTTATTATACCAGGCTTCTCTTCATATGATAATCAGTCTTTTTTTTCCAGCCTCTGTTTCTGGCCTGCGAATGTCACATGCATTTTTCTAGTGGGATCGCTTCTTTTGTTCCTCCCTTAGATGAGAGAGAAAGTTGAGAGGGCACAATATTGAGAGCAATGTTCTTCCCCAGCTAGAATAAGGTAAATTATTTTATCATGGAAACTAAGTCCTTGTTATCAATACTTTGGGTATATTTGACAATGAATACTTTTGCCTTCCTAATGTTAGAGACAGAGTTTTTCTTGGATATTTACTATGTGAATTTGGGGGTTTTCTTGGGTGTGAAATTCCTGAAATTATTGAGGGTCATCAAATCTACAGCTTGTAGCATTCATCAAAATTACCTTTCATGTGTACCTACCACATTACAGCTCCAGTGGCCTCTGCTCCAGGTGAGAAGATCTTGGCAGTGACTACCCAGATTCACCTGTCCCTCCAGATACTAGGATGGCGATTTGCATTGTGACTTCAATTCTATGATGCATCCAAGAAATGTCATTGATTTTTACTTAGCTGAGCCTTTTCTTGCTGTAATATCGAGGTTGAAACTGAAAAGCCTCCCACATCTTCTTTTCTTCCCTTCCTCCAGCTTGAAATGTAAACCTATGCCATTTAGATGAGGAAGTAAAAGACACATTTTGAAACTGGCATTACACACTGAAATGGAAAGAGACTGATGAGAATTTGGAACACACCATCCAATCAGCTCTGGCCTCCTGATAATTCAAATAATTCAAGACATTCACACAAAAGAGAAGTGGAATTTTATTTTATCGTGTTTAGGCCCTGCTATTTGGTACTCTTTTTTATTTATTTTTAATAGGAATCTAAATAGTATCCTGACTAATAAAGTTATTCACCTCATATTACTTAGGTTTTACCACTATTGTTTCTATTTTCTTTTCCATATTCCTGAATAACTTTTTTTTACAAAGTTATCTATTTTTCACAGCTCTATGCCTCAAGAAACATCCACTTTAGTACTATTAAGAACCTGAACGAGTGTTCTTCAACTATTTCTACTTGGATAACCTATTCATTACATATTTTAAGTTATTAAGATTCTGTAATACTGCCATAGCAAAGGAAACACACCCTTTCCAGTCTGGAATGAATACTCTTTTATCTTGCTTTAATATTTTCTTCTAGCCGGGCGTGGTGGCGCACGCTTGTAATCCCAGTACTTGGGAGGTGGAGACCGGAGGATCCGGGTTCGCGGCCAGCCTCAGCTACTTAGTGAGGCCCTCCGCAACTTCTTGAAACCCGGTTTCAAAATAAAGGATAGAAACTAGGGTCGGGGGTGTAGCTCAGAGGTAGAACGCCCCTGGGTTCAATCCCTGGTACCGCAAAAAAGAAAAAATAAATAATATTTTCTTCTGAAAAATATGAACAAAATTTCCTTTTGTGAAATATTTGCTGTAGACTACAATTTCTTGTGTGAGCTAAAGAATTATTGTTCCCAAGGCCGGGCATGGTGGCGCATGCTTGTAATCCCAGTACTTGGGAGGCTGAGACAAGAAGATCGCTGGTTCATGGCCTGCCTTAGCTACTTAGTGAAGCCCTCCACAACTTAGTGAGACCCTGTTTCAAAAGAAAGAATAAAAAAATAGGGCTGGGGTGTAGCTTGGAGGTAGAAGGCCCCTGGGTTCAATCCCCAGTACTGCAATAAAAAAAAAGAATTATTGTTTCCAAAGGTGTTAAGAGGTCTCCTGCAACAGGAAAAAATAAACAAATATATACCAGACATCATGTTTTAGAAGTAGGAAGTAGAATATATTTGGGCAATACTGCAAAATATATTCCCTTTCTAAGAATCGCACTACCATTTAGCATATGATTTAAAATTTTAGTCTATCCAAATTCTTGAAGATTTCCCATTTATTGGCTTAAAACCAATGATTATTTTCTTAAAAAATATCAATAACTATCCCAAGTGTACTGCAATAAACTCCTCTTTCCATTGGGTAGGAATTGTATTAAAGAAAGTATGTCTCTATTCGATAACTTTATATTCACTACACATTATAATGGACTTTCTTAAATAGTCTTGTCCATTTTAAAATTTCAATTTCAAACTCAATTGAAACTTCTCTTCTTACCCTAGCTCAGACTATAAGTATGGTTACAGCACTTAAATTAGAGGGGGAAAGCATTTAGTGTAGCCTTCAGCTACTTCTCTTCCTTTTTTTTGTGGTACTGGGGCTTGAACTCAGGGGCATTCTACCTCCTAGCTATACCCCCAGCCCTTTTAAAATTTGTTTTATTTTGAAACAGGATCTCACTAAGTTGCTAAGGGTCTCACTAAATTGCAGAGGCTAGCTAGCCTCAAACCTGTGATCCTCCTGTCTCAGCCTCCCAAGAACTGGGATTATAGGCATGTGCCACCACACCCAGCTTTCTCTTCCTTGTTTTAACTAGGTCAAGCATCTTCAAGCTTGAGATAAGGGGGAAAATGTTATATTACAAAAATTACTCCCCTGATTGAATGAGCTAGCAAGTATCCCTGTTGATGATTCTGCTTCTCTGGCTAATGCTGACTTGGTCCCAGTTAGACCATAAACTGAAAGTCACATTTTTGAACTGGTGGCACACTTCAGGAGGTTCACACAGAAGAAAAGTGGCTATGTGTGGCAGCCATCCAAGTCCTAACTCCCCACTAGAACACATGTGGGGTCTTTGGAGAGTATGAAAAGGAGCCTTCCTGCTGAAGTTTCCTGATGTGGAAGAATTACACTCCACTACTTCCCATCCTTAAGATCCCTTCAGTCAGCGAATATCCTTGAGTGGAAAATTGAGAAGACAGGGCCGAACTGTGTTCTGAGTGCTTGACTCAGGATACTCCTTAGTTATCTAATTTTAAATGATGATTGTAATAACTGTAGGCTCTGTTGCTCTTGATTCCACCATCTCTTTACTGGTCTTTGTCTTCTGCTCCACATAGGGGCAGTTCAGCAAGCCCACTGCTTAAATATCTCTTGAGGTCTTTCCTGCTCTGTTGCCCAGAATTCCAAAAATCTCAAGGGCTATGAGCTCCCATCTCCCTAGTTCTTTCTTTCACATTGATTTGGACTGAAGGTTATGATGAGGTTGGTGAGACCATTTCTGGTGACTTTTAGGGCTAAAAGGAAATAAATAAGTGGCCCCAACTCGAAATGCTCTCTGAACTTAGAATTTGGGGTGCTTTGGCCCCTAACTGTAGAATTTGGGCTTCAGCTGTGGTCCCTAACTGTAATTCAGGAAGAAAGAGGGAAACATGATAACCTTGTTATGATTTTAAAATAAGAAGCATTGCTGGTAGTTGGTGTTTTTCTTTTAAAAAGGTTATGATTCCTGAGAATTATATAATAAAGGGTTGTCTTTAAAACAAATTCCTCTGAAATATGATTCTGCCATGAACTCGGAGCATCTGTATTTTGATCTACCCTTTTTCATGGTTAGCATTTTACTGCATCTTCCTATTATTCAGGATTTGAAAGTCCACATTTTTATGGGTCTGAAAACATTCAGTGTAATTTCAAAGACATATTTTCAAGATTCTCTGAAATCTCAAAAGCTTTTCTACAGTAATTATTCACCGGCAGATCAACATTCTGTAATCATCTTATTCAGAGCATGGGATGCAAATCCAGACTTGAGTGGGCGTAGAAATGCTTAGTAATTTATGAACTGTGAAGAAAAAAAACCATAGACATTCAGTCCATCAGTGATCTGGTTAAAAGAAGGGCCTAATGAACCATACACTGGGCTGGAGTTCCACTGTCTCTAATCAGTGAGTGACCTTGTGATATAATATATATATATATATATATATATATATATATATATATATCCATCTTCTCTATGTCTACTATATTAAGTGACCAAGTTATATTGCAAAAAAGGGAGAAAACTATTCAGATAACAAAAATTATTTTAAGTAACCCAAAGATTAAAACAACATTAAAAGTACAACTAAAAAGCAGGGTGTAGGCTTGATCTCTTCTTAAAAATCAAACTACATGTAGAAAACACACATTCACTTTGATTGTGGAAAAGGCTATAAATTCTACCTTTAAATATTTTATATGTTTACCAAAGCATAATAAGGTAATTTAAATATCAATCTCTTCAGTTACTTTTAAAATTACTTTGTATTTTTCATTAGTGTTTGCATATAAAGATTCATTTATATATTAGGTCTGAATCATGTAGAGAATTGAATACTTTAAGGATCACTTTACAGAATCTTGGCTCTTTTCTTACAGTAAATGAAGTTCCATTTGTCCATTTAAAATGCTGAATTTTTAATATGTCCCTCTGCTCTTCTTCTGTGCAGAGTCCAGTTCACATCTGAACATCCATTAGCTTCTACAACATGTAACCGAATAGGATTGGTCAGGGGGGAAAAATGCTACTTGCCCTTTTGTGTCAAATGTAGAGATAAACTCCCAATCTTAGCTTTTTCCAGCAATTATATTTCACAACATAAAAGTCACTGCTATGCTACTCTTACTTATTTTTCAAAATAAAGGTTTGAATTTGACCTGTGTTCTCTGTCATAGACACTTTTTTTTTTTTACAAGAGCAATTTAGGGCAATTTAGGATGAGTCTCCACCAAGTGAAAGTTTAAAGGAGAATTTGGGAAGCTTATTTCAAAATAATAGTGTTTTTAAAAGAGAAATGTAAAGTAATTTCCTCACAGATTTTTAAAGTCAGTTATGCAAAATTATCCATTTTTAAAGTGGACTTTGAAACACATACTCTTTAATGTAATGTTAAATCACACAAATATTTCCTTAAGAATGCATATAAAGTTATTTAAAAAGCAACTGAGACGAGAGGTATAAAGTGAGAGGGGCAATAATAGCTATTATGCAATTAGTGCTTAGTACATGTCAGTTAGTAACACTTTATATATTTTATGTCATTTAGTCCTGACAATAACTGTGTATGGTAGTTACCATTGACCTCATTTCCAAATGTTAAAATGAAATCTTGAGGAAGCTAAGTGACTTGGTAATGAATAGCAAAGTTATGAATCCATCTGAGTTAAACTTAATTCCAAAGCCTGGTCTCCTAACCACTTCTCTAACATATTTATGGATAAATGTGGTTTGCAAGCAAATTTTGCCCTCCAACATGACACTGGTATGCAGAAAGACTTACCTATGTCTGTTAACATTGTCAAAGGTATGTAACACAACCTAACGCTAAGCATGTTTTCTCTTCCCAATCTATGTTGCGAGAAGTATATATTTGAGGAGATAAACTCTTTCAGATGATGTTATAAAGGCTTACAGTGCATGCCCTCTACCTGATAAATGGGAAGCCATTCTTGTTTTTCTGGGTTTTTGCTTCATAATGAATGGATTTTCACTTGAGTGAAGAGAAAACTATTTTCTTTTTTTCTATAACAGAGATTACTTGGTAATCATCTTAACTCTGTTCATGTATAAGAAATCAATGACTATATAAAAAAAGAATTCACCTGACAGATTCCAAGGGTAGTCTCAATTTTATATTGAGTGACACACTTCTCCCTTATATATTCCATTGAATAGGAAAAAAAGAACAGAGATAACTCAGTTTGGGCAGTTTCAGGAGGAGCTAGATGTATTTTTCTGTGAATCAGTTGCAGAAGCACCCCAAGTTCACCACAAGTAAAACCTCATACTTCTAAGCCTAGCTGACCATATTCAGATATTTTCATCAAAAGAAGCTCAAGGAGAAGTAGCATCAAGTTAAGAATAACAGTATATTGAACAAGTTTGATTTGTGACTATGGGAATGCAGATATTTCTTCAACATACTGATTTTATTTTCTTGGGATGTATAACCAAAAGTAGGATTGCTAGATCAGATGAGATGAGCCTTCTTGAAGAAAACATACACAGAAATACAAATTACATTAGAATGTGCATTTATTTAGGAAGAAAAATAAATCATAACATAGAATTTCTTTTTGGCATGGTACTGGGAACCAAACCCAGGGCTTCAAGCATAGTAGGCAAGTGCTCTACTATTGAACTATACCACTAGTCCTATTAGTTTAAAAAAAATTTTTTCCAGTACCAAAAATATCACAAAAACTTCACCATATTCATATGAATTACCTTCCTAAAAACACCTACGCAGAACTTTTTTTCTTATATTTTGGTAAATATGCTTTCTAATTACTTTCACACATCCATAATTTTGTAAAATCATTTTCTTTTTATAGAAATATATGTACGTTTTGAATTACAATTTAGCAAAAAAAGATTCTTATTTTAGAAAGTTTCTTAAATTCCACACCTTGTGTTAAATTTTTAAGATCATTTTATGTCAATTTGGGGAAATGCCTGTCTACTTTTCTTCATTTATGAGCCGTCAGCTGTTGCAGAATTGCTCACAGATGACCTTCTGGGTCTTTATATAACAAAATCTTGCTTCCTCTTTTGCTCCCCTACACTTCTGGTGCCAAACACACATGGAAATACTCAGCTCACCACATGTCCTGTGACTTCACCTTCACGTGGTGGTGCCAGAGTCTCTGCACTGGGCAGCAGGAGTATTGTTAGGAGGCACTCATACACCTGGAGAGCTACTCAGACATTAATTATGCATGGAAATTAGGGCAGACCTGAATATATTCCACAGAACCCAAATGATACTGTCCTCAACTGAACTTCCCAGCTGGATCGTGAAAGTGCCCACAGTCACTTGAAAATCACTTGACCAGAAGGTAAGGGTGATGGTGGGAAGTCAGAGTGAGATGATACAGCAATGCTCACTGATTGTGGTCAAAATATTGTTTGCAAAATTAATAAATCCCACTGACAAGGACCACATTGCTAGTGCTGATCCCTGGTTTTTGGCACTGAGGGTCCCTGAGCCTCTATTGTCTCTGTAAGTCCATCTATGTTCTTGCTTCTAGTGATCCTGTGAGATGGTATGCTGGGGTTTGTGGATATGGGAGACTGAACTGTGCTTGTCTCTTCCACACTCTTGTTCAGGGACTTCTTGTTGGGAGATAGAAATTGGTCATGGTGGGAGAATTTACACCAGAGAAAAAGGCAAACTCTGAATGAGTATCTAGGCTTTTCTTTTTGAGATAAGTTGGTTGTTATTTACCAGAATAGCACTTGCCCTGTTGTCATTTCAAGTAGCAGATTTAAAAAGTGGAATGACCAAGTTAAGATAACAATTGATATCCAAAATATGAATTAACTTTAAATATCCTCCTCTCCATAAATCCCAGCCTTTTTAGGCTAGAAACCTCCTGTGCGGTGGGAAGGAACTTCAGCTGCTTCGCTCTTCCCAGTTTTACTTCTCCAATCACCAACAACAGCTTTGGTTCCTTGGGAATAAAGAGTAGAAAGGCAACAGAAAGCTTCCTTATTTTCTAGTACTTTTGCTTTATTTGAGCTTACAGTTTAAGTTGTTTCTTTTTTAATGAATATTTCATTGTTTTTTCCTTTTTATTGCTCATTTATCTCCTACAGATTTTTTCATCTGGCCTGAGAAATGTAGTCCCAATTTCTGGATAGTCATTTTCAAGTTTTCCTGCAGCTCTAGAAATCTCAGACTTAACCTCCAGCTCTCTGTTGTAAGGGTCCTTCTCATCTCACTGATGCTCTTTTGAAAAGGACCCCAAATAACCCTTTTAATAGCCCCTGCACAAACCACAGGAAACATGCATGCCTCCCTTTCCTAAATAAATTTTGAAGGTTCAGTCTGGTATGCATGTAGTTACTTCTGTCTTACTTGCATAAGGTCACAGAGTATTCTGATTTATGAGTCAGTTATAAGCCCTCTACGCCTGTCTTCCAGCTTCAGAGATCACATTTCAAACACTCCAAGCAGCTCCCTGGAAGTCTCTTTCATTTATCTAGAGGGGAAGAAGAGTTCATTCTCCCACTTCACTCTCTTAAGTGAGGGTGTGCTATGGGCTACATTATGTTCCTCAAGAATTTATATGTTGAAGCCCTAACCTCTAATACCTCGGAATGTGCACTTATTTGGAAAGAGGTTCCTTAAAAACAGAATTAAGTTAAAACGGGGCCATTAGAGTGGGCCCTAATCCATTCTGACTAGTGTCCTCATAAGGAGAGAAATTTTGGATACATGGAGAGACACCAAGGGTGCATCAAAGGAAAGACCTTGTAAAGAAGCAGTAAGGTGCCGTCTGTGAGCTGAGAAAATAGGCCTCAGGAAGGCTGAGACCTGCTGGCACCTGAATCTTGGACTTCTAGCCTCGGGAGCTGTCAGAAAATACATTCATGTTGTTTACGCCACCCAGATGGTGACATTTTCTTAGGGCAGCCTGGACAAACTAATACAGGGTGGGAACAGGAAATCTTTTCTCAAGTCCCTTCTGTCTCATTGTCTTTCACACATGTGAAGATTATGACAATTTTAGAATTGGACCAATAGCAGTTGTATCATTTCCCCTATAATCTCTGCCTATGGAGGTCAAGCTTTGGAATGCCAGAGTGCCTCCCATCTTGTAACATGGGCCAGGAGCTCATAGACCACAGCAGGAGGATGAAGGGATACAAGAGTGCTTGACGGGATTTGGTTTAATTCAGGAGGATGTATCACTAGGATTATTCACCTACTTATTCACAATTCCTATGCTAAACCCAGTTGTATAATAAAAAGATGTTGCCAATTAGGTCTACCCTTTCCTCTCCATAAAGTTTGGCCCTTCCCTGGAGTATAGCACATGTCTCTGTTTTTGGATTCCCCTAAGTCATGTGATATTTTGCTTATTCCCTTTACTTTTCAACAATTTCACTTCTCTTGGTCTTTACCAGTTCATTCTTTAGCCACATCTGCATGCAAGCACCGAACTTTAAGATAATGCAAAAAAATTCTGACATTTTCTATATTAATGCATCTAGTATTAATGCAATGAATGGGTTGCTCAGAAAGCATACAATCATTCGAAGATGAAACTAAAATGCAAAGTTTCTAAATTTAATTACTGTCTGTTAAATATTGAAAAATATTTTTAAATATATTCATTTACTGATGCATTATAGTTATACATTTTGATAAGTGTCAGGGTATCAGAAGCATGCATGCACACATTGCTCATTTAGCCCTCCCTAAAATCCCATCCTACTCCCTCCCCCTTCCCTCCTCTTCGTGCTCAGCATAGTGAATGACTCTGATAAATTTGTGTATATACATCGTGTGCATTAGTGGGTTTCCCTCTTCCCCCCTCCCATCTCCTTCAGTTAGGTCACCTTCTTTGCTCATCTAAAGTTTTCTCCTTTGTCTGGAGTCCCTTCTAAGTCCAATTCTCCCTAGCTTCCACATATTAGGGAGAACATCTGACTTTTCACTCTTTGTGACTGACTAATCTCACTTAGCATAATGTTCTCCAGTTCCCTCTATTTCCCTGTAAATGATGTAATTTTGTTCTTTTTTATGTCTGCGTAAAATTCCATTGTGTGCATATTCCATAGTTTTGTAATCCATTCATTAGTTGATGGGCAGCTTGGCTGGTTCCAAAGTTTGGCAATTGTGAATTGTGCAGCTATAAACAGATATCCATGCATTAGTCTGGTAGTTTGGTTTCAGTTCTTTTGGGTAGATGCCTAGAAGTGGTACTGCTGGGTCATATGGTAGGTTCATTCCCATTCTTCTGAGGATCCTCCACACTGTTTTCCAAAGTGGTTGCACTAATTTGCAATCCCACCAACAGTGTAGTAGAGTTCCTACTGCTTCACGTCCTCACCAGCATTTGTTGTTGTTTGTGTTTTTAGTGATTGCCATTCTAATTTGGGTTAGGTGAAATCTCAGGGTAGTTTTGATTTGCATCTCTCTGATTGCTAATTGTGTTGAACATTTTTTCATACATTTATTAGCCATTTGTGTTTCTTCTTCTGTCAAGTGTCTATGTAGTTCACTTGCCCATTTTTTGATTGGGTTATTTGTTTTTTTAGTGTTTTTTTTTAAGTTCTCTGTATATTCTAGATAATTAGTCTTCTATCAGAGGAGTAGCTGGCAAAAGTTTTCTCCCATTCTGTTGTCTCTCTGTTGAGGTTCTTGATTGTTTCCTTTGCTGCACAAAAGCTCTTTAGTTTAATGCAATCCCACATATTGATTCTCATTCTAATTTTCTGTGCCTTTGGGGTCTTGTTGAGGAATTCTTTACCTGTGCCTATGTGTTGAAGTGTTGGACCTATGCCCTCTTCAAGTATCTGCAAGGTCTCTGGTCTGATTTCTAGGTCTTTGATCCATCTTGAAATGACTCTTGTACTAGGAGAGAAAGTGGGGTTTATTTCTATTTTTCTGCATATGGTTAGCCAGTTTTGCCAGCACCATTTGTTGAAGAGGCTATCTTTTTTCTAGTGGATGTTTTTAGCCCCTTTGTCAAAAAACAATTGACTGTAGGTATGTGGATTTGTTTTGGAGTCTTCTATTCTGCTCCATTGGTATATGCGTCTGCTTTTGTGCCAATACCATGCTCTTTTATTACTATGGCTTTGTAGTATAGTTTGAAGTCAGGTATTGTGATGCCTCCTGCATGGTTTTTTGTAGCTGAGAACTACTTTGGCTATTCTGGGTTTTTTGTTGTTCCAAATGAATTTAACAACAGATTTTTCTATGTCAGTGAAGAATGACTTTGTTAATTTAATGGGTATTGCATTGAATCCATAGATCACTTTTGGAAGAATGGCCATTTTGATGATATTTATTCTGCCTACCCAAGAGCATGGGAGATCTTTTAATCTTCTAAAATCTTCTTCAATTTCTTTTTTCAATGTCTTAAAAGTTTCCTTGTAGTGGTCGTTTACCTCTTTGGTTAGGTTTATTCCCAAGTATTTTATTGTTTTGGGGATATTGTGAGTGGAAATGTCTTCTGGATTTCTTTTTTCAGTGGATTTATGGTTAGCATACAGAAAAGCTCCTGATTTTTTAAGATTGATTTTGTATCCAGACACTGCTGAATTTGTTGATCAGTTCTATGAGCCTTTTGGTCGAGTTTGCTGGATTTTCTAAGTATAATATCATGTCATCTGCAAATAGAGATAGTTTCAGTTCCTCTTTTCCTATTTGTATTCCTTTTATTTCCTTCTCTTGCCTTATTGCTCTGGCTAGAGTCTCAAGTACTATATTGAAAAGGAGTGGTACAGTAGACATCCTTGTCTTGTTCCTATTTTTAAGGGGAACTCTTGAAGTTTCTCCCCATTCAGTATGATGTTGGCTGTGGGCCTATTGTATATTGCCTTTATGATGTTGAAGTATGGTCCTTCTATTCTGATTCTCTGCAGAGTTCTATCATGAATGGGTGTTGGATTTTGTCAAATGCTTTTTCAGCATCTATTGAAATGATCATGTGATTTTTGTCTTTATTTCTGTGTATGTGGTGGATTACATGGATTGTTTTTCGTATGTTGAACCAGCCTTGCATCCCTGGGATGAACCCGACTTGGTCATGATGTATGATTTTCGTGATTTTTTTTTTTTTGCGGTACTGGGGATTGAATCCAGGGGCATTCTACCTCCGCGCTACACCTCTGGCCCTATTTTTTTTATACTTTATTTTGAAACTGGGTCTCATGAAGTTGCGGAGAGCCTCACTAGGTAGAGAGAGAGAGAGAGAGACAGGGAGAGAGAGGGAGAGAGCTGAGGCTGGCCGCGAACCCAGATTACAAGCGTGCACCACCACGCCCAGCTCATGATGTGGCTTTGAATGCACATTGCTAGTATTTTGTTTAGAAGTTTTGCATCTAAGTTTATCAATGATATAGGTCTGTAGTTTTCTTTTCTTGAGTTGTATTTATTTGGTTTTGGTATCAATGTGATGTTGGCTTCATAGAATGTACTTGGGAGAGTCCCATTTCTTTCTATTTCATGGAATAGATTGAGGAGTATTGGGATTAGTTCTTCTATAAAAGTTTTATAAAATTCACCTGGGAAACCATCTGGACCTGGATGAATGCATTGTATATAAATTAGAAAAAACAATTCAACAGCATGAATTGGACATTGAAGAGATCTCAGTCAGTCTTAAAAGAGCAAACCTAAGAATAATAGGCATAGAAGAGGGAATAGAAGCTGAAACCAAAGGACTCAATAATCTATTCAGAGAAATAATATTAGAAAATTTTCCAAACATAGACAACGAGGTCTTGTCTATTAGGACCCCTAATAGACAAGATCAGAGAAGAGGTTCACCACACCACATAATAATCAAATTGACTAATGTATAGACCAAGGAGAGAATCTTAAAGGCAGCGAGAGTAAAAGACCAAGTAACATTCAGAGGCAAACCACCTATGAATCACTCCCGACCTTCCAAACCAAGTCATGAAAGCCAGGAGGGCCTGGAGCAACATAATCCACACTCTGGAAGAAAACAACTTCCAGCCAAGATTTATCTACCCAGCAAAGATATCTATCAAATTTGATGGGGAAATAAAAACCTTCTATGACAAACAGAAGCTGAAAAACTTTATGTCTTCCAAACCAGCACTAGAGAAAATACTCAAAGAGATTAATTACAAGGAAGAAATAATAAGGAAATGCCCAGAACCAAAGAAACAGTGACTTCCATCAAACAAACAACAAGGCAAAGAACAAACACTACCTCAAACAGAAATTAAAACTCAAAATGTTAGGAATTAAAACCCATAGCTCAATAATTACACTGAATATAAATGGCCTCAACTCCCCCCATCAAAAGACATAAGGTGGCAAAATGGATTAAAAATCACAATCCATCTATATGCTGCCTGCAAGAAACACACCTTACAAGTAAAGATACGCACAAACTTAAGGTGAAGGGATGGAGCAAGTTAATCCACACTAATGGAACTCGAAAACAAGCAGGAGTAGTAATTATGATATCAGACAAATTAGACTTCAAATCTAAACTTACCAGAAGAGACAAAGAAGGTCACTTTTTACTGGTAAAAGAAACAATCCAGCAAGAGGATATAACAATAGTCAACATTTATGCCCCAAACATAGATGCAACCACTTTCATAAAAGAAACTCTTTGCGACATTAAATCACACATAGATCCTAATACAATAATATTGGGAGACTTCAACACCCCTCTCACACCACTAAATCGATCTTCAAGACAAAAGATCAGTAAAGATGCCTCAGACCACAGGAACACCATAAAGCAAATGGACCTTGTAGACACATACAGAATATTCCACCCAACTACAGCTGAATTCACATTTTTTTCAGCTGCTCATGGAACCTTCTCTAAAATAGACCATATCCTAAGCCACAGAGTGAGTACTAGCAAGTTCAAAAAATGTGACATAATCCCCTGCGTCTTTTCAGACCATAATGGAATGAAACTAGAAATCAACTATAGGAAGATACAGAGAAACCTCATAAACACGTGGAGACTGAACACCACACTGCTGAATGAGAAATGGGTCAGAGAAGAACTAATGGGAGAAGTTAAGAAATTCCTGGAAACAAACAAAAACAGAGACACAACATATCAAAATCTCTGGGACACCCTGAAGGTAGTATTAAGAGGAAAATTAATAGCACTGACTGCCCACAGAAGAAGAACAGAAAATCACCAAATAAATAACCTAATGACACACCTCAAAGCCCTTGAAAAACAGGAACAGTCTAACCCCAAAGCCAGTAGAAGACAGGAAATTATTAAAATCAGAGCAGAAATCAACAAAGTAGAGATTTAAAAAACAATACAAAAAAAATCAACAAAACCAAAATCTGGTTCCTTGAAAAAATAAACAAGAAAGGTAAACCACTAGCCAGCCTAACCAAAAGAAAGAAAATCAACCCAAATTGCTAAAATAAGAGATGAAAAAAGTGATATTACCACCAACAGCATGGAAACCCAGAGGATTATCAGAAACTACTTTGAAAAACTATACTCCAACAATCAAGCCGGGCGTGGTGGCGCACACTTGTAATCCCAGTATTTTGGGAGGTGGAGACCGGAGGATCCGGGTTCGCGGCCAGCCTCAGGTCTTTCTCTCTCTCTCTCTCTCTCTTTCTCCCCCCCCCCTCTCTCTCCTTAGTGAGGCCCTCTGCAACTTCGTGAGACCCGGTTTCAAAATAAAGTATAAAAAATAGGGCCGGGGGAGTAGCACGGAGGTAGAACACCCTTGCGTTCAATTCCCGGTACCACACACACACACAAAAAAAAACTATACTCCAACAAAACAGAAAACCCAGAAGAAATTGACAAATTTCTAGACATGTACAACCTTCCTAAGTTGAACCAAGAAGATATAGAAAATTTTAATTGACCAATAGCAATCAAAGAGATTGAAGAAGCAATAAGGAGCCTACCATCAAAGAAAAAAAATGTTTGTCCCTAATAAGTCCTGCATTACCCTCTACAGCCTTTTACATAAATCTTTCTAATGCTCCTAAATCCACATTCTCTTCTCTACCCTAATTTTATTAGATAGCCTCATGTCTCATTATATGGAGTAAATTAATGTATTTTAGCTATGTCCTTCTTCAACCTCTCACTCTTATATCTGCTGTTCTACTCTCTCTGCACCTATCTGGCATAGGGAAATACCTGTCTCCACTTTCAAAGGGAAAATTCCATCAACCCTTAACCTCCATTCACCTCCACACTGTTGCCTTCAGTGCCCAAACATGAGTATCCCCTTACTGTGTGTTCTTCCTTTCCTTCTCACCTGGACATTCTGTATAAGCTATATTGGTCCTCAATGATGCTGTATTAAATTACCATAAATTAGTCTGTATAAGCCTATTGTCTTATAGTTCTGGAGCTCACATGACTAATATGGTTTTATGGTGCTAGAATTGAGGCTACATTCTTCCTGGTTTCTACTGACAATAGTTTTCCTTGCCTCCACATCTTTCAGAGGTCACTGGAAACTTTATGTCAATGATTCCTTCCTTTGTCTTCAAAGCCAGAATATAGCATCTTTAGATCTCTTCCACTCTGACTCTAACCCTCTGTTTTCTAGCTTTCAAGAAATGTTGTGATTATACTGGGATCATCTGATAGTAAGCAAGAGTAATCTCACCATCAAAAGATCCTTAATTTAGTCACATTTGCAAAATCCCTTTTGATAATATTCAGACTTTGGGTGTTAGCACATGGCAGTCTTGAGGAGGGAGAATGTATTACCCTAGCTACCACATATTCCATCAAGATGCTCAGTAGTGTCACACTTAGGAGTCTGGATTTTGTATTTACACTAGCCTTGGTTTGATTATCACAGTTCTATAACAAAGTATCTCTGTGACCTTGGTAGGTTACCTAATTAATTTAAGTTCCAGCTTCCTTTGAATGGAGAAAATAATACCTGATAGGATGGTTGTCATAATTAGAAAAGAAAATGTTTATAGTTCCTGGCACAAAGTAAATGCTCAACAAGCTTCAGCTATTAGAATACTTACTGTCAATAATTGAATAATACGGGCTTACCTATGTCTTCAACTATTTGACAGTCAATGCTTAAATACCCCACTGAGTACTAGAAGAGGCCATGTTGAACTTTCTTCAAAGCATTAACATGAGCATTTAAAGTCCTTGGAATTTCTGATTAGATATCTCAGACATGTCATACAGTAATTTATTGGGGTTATAACTGTTCCCTCAGAATTCTTAAACATTATAAGGTGTCAACCATAATAGACAATAATATAAATTTCCCACACATTTCTCATCCTCTCATCTAGACAGCTCTTCTAAGCAAACATCTTCAAAGGCAATTCTAGTTAAGCATCCTTTTAACCTTCTTTAGGATTAGGTCAGCCTATTAGGACAATCAGACTTAATACAATGCACTGTTTAACAGCATCCCACTTAAAACCCCTTTCACATTTTCCTTGTCTTTCATTAATGAAGTCATTAACTCATTTTACACTACTCTTAGATACACACACACACACACACACACACACACCTTCCCCCATAGTGATTCCTCTGAACTGCTCCAGTAGGAATGGTAACACCTATGCTAACCAATGATATAATATTGGAAAATAAAATAAGGTAATGGATATGGATACATTTTGAAAACAATTAAGTGTTCTATAAATGTAAGACAATACTGTTTGTTACTTGCAATTGTTGTGTTAATGGACACATGTTGAAGTGATTCGCCACATGCGTATACACACCTGTCCTAAAAATTTGCTAGCTACGGTTAATTTTATGAAAAAAGATAATATCCTCATGCTCCTATTTATCCTTTTCCTTTAAGAAGATTGTCTTGTTAATCATTTGGAGTAGAAGAATTAAGACAGTCTTCAAACTGATTTTATACTTAAGCCCAGGGAATTTATTCTGTGTCTGCTGCCTCTGTAGAGGTTAAAGGAAATTCCGTAATAATATATGCTTGATTTGTATGCTTTTTTGTCTATGAATATCATTGCCACAATATTCCATTGTATATTCTCATTCTAAATTACATATGAAACTAATAGGAGTAGTGTTATTTTCTGTTATTTATTCTCCTTATAATATCATCTCCATGGCTTTTGTCTATTTAACATACAGTTCATAAATAAAAATCACTTGCTTTGTGAAAGCTTTTCTGATTTTTGGTAATTAGTTTTAAAAGCATTTATGAATGCTGAGTATTACTATGTTCATTCCTTCGCAAGAAACAAAACAAATAGCATCCTTTTTCCCACAGAGTATTCGTATTAGTATGGCGATAAATAGTTTAAGAAAAACGTGCATGTGTGTGTGTGTGTATACACACAGTAGATATACATGTGCATATACATGTATACACATATACATAGACATATGTGTATATAGTGGTGAATGTTGTAAAGAAAAATAGAGCAGAATACAAAGCTATGCAGTGTGAGCAGGTATTAAAGAAAACTTCTCAATGGTGGAGGTATTTGAGGATAGGTCTGAAGGAAGATTTGAAAGAGCCAGGTGATAACCAAGGAGGAATATGCTAGAGGGAACAAAAAAGGTAAATACCTTCAAGTTGGCAGGGAATATACTTGGTATATATGAGGGATCACAAAGAGGCCAGTATAAGTGAAAGGGGATAAAAATGGTTGAAGACAATGTGTGTGTGTGTGTGTGTGTGTGTGTGTGTGTGTGTGTGTGTGTGTGTTTTACTGGGGATTGAACACAGGGGTATTCTACCTCTGAGCTACACCGACAGCCCTATTTTATTTTTTATTTTGAAACAGGGTCTACTAAGTTGTGAAGGGCCTCACTAAATTGCTGAGGTTGGCCATGAACCAGTGATCAATCTGTCTCAGCCTCCCAAATACTGGGATTATAAATGTGTACCACCATACTTTGCTAGTTGAAGACAAATTTGACAAGTTATCAAGTTCAGGTCATTTATAATTTTGTAGACTATGGTGAGGACTCAGAGTTTAATTCTGAATATAGTTGAGTTCTAAATACAGCCGAATGGTTCTAAATACAGCCGAATGACATTATCACACATACATTTTTAAAGGATCACTAAAGTGTATTCTGTAAACAGTTGTTGGCAGGGAGTGTGGGAGGTGAATTAGGGAAATTAGTATTTTATAACAGGAGTTCCAGGGAGAGATGATTGCAGGTGGATCTATGATTTTAGCAAAGAGTGAGAAATGATCAGATTATGGATTTATATTAAAAGTAGATCTAAGAGTATGTCCTCTCACCTCACATATGAGTATAAGAGAATATAGAGTGAAAAGGAACTCTACAGTTTCTGACCTATACAACTAAGATAGAATTGCCACTTGCCATGATAGGAAGTCCACTGAAGACAGTTTTCTGAGTTAGAATAAAGAATGAATCAAGTTTTGGGTAGACACACATTGCTTCAATCAGACTGGAGTTACCATTTGCCAAAATAAAGAAGACTTAAGAAATTCAACAGTTTCCTTTCAGAACATGAAAACATTGAATTCTAAAGAGGTGTATTTGGAGGTGATAGGAGAGGATAAACAAATACAAAACTGGATTTCGAGAAAGAAAGGTCCATGTTTAAATCTTACATTTGATAGTTGTCAGTGAACATGTAGCATTTAAACCATATGAGGTCATCTGAATCATAAATTTAAACAAAAAAGATAAAATGTTTAAGAACGGAACTAATTTATTTTGATGAGTACACTGAAGCCCAGACTAATTAAGAGATTTTCACTGGTTCAACTAGTGATCTCCAGGGCCAGGATTAAAAATGCAACCTCCTTAATCTCTAGCCAGTATTCTCTTTAGAATAAATTTACTCCTGCCTTGAATTAAAATGAAAATGCTTCCTATATGGACACATGTTAATACACACAAAAATAAATGCTGAAGTATCCACATTATTTTGGAAATATTCAAATAGGTGGATTCCCAAAGGTGTTTTTCACCTCTGAATATTATTCAACCAGTACTTATTGTGTAAAACAAATGAACACATTCAAAGAAATTATATCTTCATCTTATTGTAACTGTGGCCAAAGGAAAAAGACAGAGATTTACTATAGATCCCAAATAAAAATCCCAAACAGAAAGGTATAAGTTTTATTGTCTCAAGGAGACAAAATAATTTTACTTATGTCTCTCAATGGAATGATCATTTTCCCCTTATACTACAGTGAAATTAATCATATATCTCCTTATATAGGAAAGGAATTATTGAGTGACAGGGACCTTTTATTATACTTATGTATATCTTCCTGAATACAGAGCTTGGTACCTGGATGGTTTTCAACAAATGGTTATTGAGGGGAAGGAAAATGAAACAACAAAGAAACAAAACTGAAGATTAAAATTTTTGCTATTAACATTAAATGTCTTAGTCTGTTTGGCCTCCTATACCACACATTGTTGACTTATGAACAACAGAAATTTACTTTTCATAGTTCTTAAGAATGGAAGTTCAAGATCAGGGTAACAGTATGTTCAGGTTGTGGTGAGGGCCTTCTTCCAGGTTGCAAAGTGCTGACTTCTCATTGTATCATCACATGCCAGGAGAGGGTAAGAACTCTCTAAGGCTCCTTTTTAAGAATACTAATGTTACTTATGATGACCCCACCTTCATGACCTAATTACCTCCCAAAGTTCCCACTTCCCAACACCATCACATTAGGATTTTAAAACACGGGGTGGGGGTGGCAGGTGCATAAATATTCAGTCCATTGGAAGAAGCTTGGGCATTGACAAGATTAATTGACACTCATTAGTCAGTTCTGAGAGAGCAGTTTCAGAATCAGAGAGAGAGAACGGATAGCCTTAGGAAACTGAAGGAAATTAGAAGGGAAGTATTAGGGAGAAGAGTTATTTTAGGATAAGAAGAACTGAGAATTTTGTGAATAAATATAAAGAATGCAGAGGAGATGGGAAAGCTCAAAGATGCAAACAGTCCATTTCTCAAGGGCTGGAGGAAGTGGAGAGGAAGAGGTTTAAGAAGGTCGATTTGTGAGTTAGACTTAAAGGAGCATAGGAAAATTGTCTTATGAAAGAAGAAAGTAAATAGATCAAACATTTGAGATCTAAACAATTCAAGGAGAAAGGAGAATCTAATCACAGTGAAGTGGGAGGCCAGGCCATTCCTTGAGAGTGAAGAGGATGGTGCGATGATTGCATAGTATGAGAACTCTCAATAGTATGAGAACTCTCAGTCCTTGGACAGCCACTGTGAGAACTGTGATAGGAAGTCCACAGGAGATAGATGGATGGTTTCTGAGTTAGAATAAAGGATGAGAAGGCTATGAATTTGAATTGGACACAATATAGTCTCCACCAGTGTTAGTGAAAAAGTTTTACTAGTAGTAACTTTCTACAAAGATCTGGTTCAAGTATAATGGAAATAGTCTTCAATTTTTGAATAGATAATTTAATGAAATTTCAACACAAATATATCACAGCTAGATATCACTTCTTGAGCAATTTACTGTGTACTGGGCTCTCTAATCTAAGCACTTCGAACAAATGAACTCACTAAATCTTTTTAAAAATTCAATGAGATAGACTCTATTATCATCACCAATTTAAATATGAGTAACTGAGGCATAGAGGTGTTAATCTAATTAATCAAAGCAAGCAAGTAGGTTCAGCTTTGAACTGGAAGTAACCTGAATTCAGATGCCATAGCTTAAAAACAGAGAAATAAATGAGTGTGGCCAAAAATGTTTGTGTGTGGGTGTGTGCATGTGTGTGTGTGATGTCATTCTTTTTTGTTTTCTTTTTCTTTTCAGGTTTGTGATGGCAGGAAAAAGAGAGAGCAATAAATCAAAAGTAGATCAATGTTAGAAGACTATAAGATAAAAGATATGATATTAAAAGGGAATGTTTGAAAAATAGAAAATTTCGTGTAAGAAAATAACATGGAAAATGATTTAAGAGATTTTTAAAACTCTACAAATATGCAGGACCAACATATTTTACCTGGGTAAAGTAAAAAAATATTTTTGGTAAAGGGTACCTTTGGGAGAAAACTTCTTATGTAAAACGATAATGGGCATAGAAATTCATAATATAGAAATAATAATCATGGCACGAGTGAATCTCTTTCAGGATTATGAAGACATCTGTATGAGCTGAAAACTCATTATATATATATATATATATATATATATATATATGTATATGTATATCTTGAAATAATTTAAGAAAAAGTAATTCATTCATTCATTCATTTAACCCTTATGCCCGTGCTTAGAATTGTGTGGCAGTAATTTAAGTGTAGCTAGAAAATAAACATAGGCATATTTTGGTTATTCACTTTAGATAGCACCTACATAGCCCTACCCTACCTATGAAGAATTTTGGTTAAAAGAAATGTCTGTTGGTTATTAAAATAGAAAAATGGAAAATTTCTACCCTAATTGGTACGAAAGGACATTCAAGAAGCAGCTCCCTTGGCAGAGGCCCTGAAGACCTGTGTCTAGTATGGCTCTGCCATCTACTTATGATGTGACTTTATGCAGCTCGCTCGGCCTCGACAGGCCTCCGTGTTCTCCTCTGTAGAGTTAGTTGATCCCAGAGGCTTTTTCCAGCTTTAACAGCCTTTGAGCATTATTTCAATCAGAATTCTCACTGCTATAATCAAAACTACCACAACTTAGAGGAAGGAAGATTTATTTGCTCACAGTTCTGGAGATTTCAGGGGCTTAGTCCACGTTAGGATGGGTGGAGTCTGGAGTTCCGGCATGGCAGTGGGAAGCAGAGAGAGCAGAGCACATTATACTCTCACATCATGGAGTTCAGACATAGAGAAAGAACGAAGGGGGAGGGACCATATATAATCCCCAAGACCACACTCCCTGGGACCCCTACTCAGCAACCAAGCCCCATCTCCAACATGACTGCCTTCTCTCTGTGAGGTCTAGGGGGACATTATAAATCCGAACCATAACAAGTATCTAATGTTAACATTATGGTTCAAAACACAAGTATATAAAGGTGGCTGAATGATGTCAACGGCTCCCTCCTTAACCAATTTCAGTCAGGCTTCTTCCAGCCCTCTTCATTCTAGGCTTCATCCTTGACCTGCTGAGACCATTTTATTAAGAATACCCCCACCCTTGATATCAACTCAAGTTCCTCTTAGTAATCTTATATCCACTGGCCTCTCTCACCACACATTTGCTATAAACACCCAGCATATTTTTTTTGCTGTATTAGAAGCAGAGCTCAGTTCTGTACTGAGTCTCCCCCACTGTGACAGCTTGAATAAAGTATGTCCTGCCACTTTTAAGCAAACATTTGGTGCAAATTCTCTTTGCCTCTGAAGACACCAGAAACTGATACTTAAATTTATGAGATGTAAAAATTTGAGATAAACCTAAAAGCAAAGAGAAATTACATAGACTCTAATTTTAATAATAGCAAAGCAGATTTGAAAATTAATATTCACATGTGTATAAAGAAAGAGCCAGTGAGAGAGAGAGAGAGAAAGAGAGAGAGAGAGAGAAAGCGTAAGAAAAAGATTTTAGCCATGGAGCTATGGTGCAAGATTGATTTTAACCCATGTAGCTATTATACATGTTTTTTAGAAGGAAGATACGGGATTCCCTATTTTCCTGAGTGTTCTCATGTATTGGCATTATAGAGGGTTCCAATTTTTACCCTTCAAAATGAAATTAGCTTGATTCATGTTCCAGCGATATGATGGGTAAATGGTATGTTTATTTAACCACATCTGGAAATTCTTAAGAATAGATCTAATTGTTGTATAAATTGTGAAATTTCAGACTACTTTATTCTATCTTTGTAATTTACTTGAATCTTGTACATTAACTATTTACATGAAAATCAGTTTATTTAAAATTTCAAAAATTATTTAGGCAAAAAGTGGATAAAAGCTATTACCTATTAGTACCAAGATCCTCTCTCTCCCAAGAGAAATAACAGTTTCATGTGAAGGTGGAGTGCCATAATAGTGAATCAAACTTTTAACATTACTGATGTATTATGATTATATTTATTATAAGAAGGCACTTTTGAAAATAAAATAATGTATGCTTTCATTTGTGATCATGGAAGCAATGTTAGCTTTTATGAGGAAAGTTTTCAAGCATATACATAGGGAATAAAAATTAATGACTAAAAATATTTTGTCCTATGAAACCATCTGAAAAAGGCTATGCATGCATGAAAACTATTTTACAAATATGCTGGTAGAAATTGCCATCATGATTACAACTATGGAAGAAGGACTTTTGTCTTCCATGAGCAGATTTATTGACCTTTATTTCATATAGTAACCTACTTGAGATTATTGACCTTTTACTGTCTTATAGAGGCCAATCATAATTTAAGGATTTAAGAACAGAAAATACCATTTAATTGTAAAACTATTGGCAAAAATATGGACGTGCACTTCCTGAAACTTCTGGAGTTCATCTAAGCTGTCACCTGCGCCACTCATGATTTAAAATGATACAGAGGGACAAATGGGAAGAGAGTGTAATTTGCATTGGAAAGGAAGACTAGAAATTCAAATGGCAACTAAAACAGATTTATCACAAGATATTCAGTAAATGAGTAAATAAAAGAAATATATATGAAATCATAAGGGAATATTTAGAACACATGGTTAAAACTTTATATGTAGCATATGTTTAAAATCAATATATTTGTTATTTGATTCTGAATAGCCTTAAAGTGTAATTTGGAAGAAAAATGACACAAATAAATACAGATGAAATAGGAGATCTAACCAGTATTTGGGAGGCTGAGACAGGAGGATCACAGATTCGTGGCCAGCCTCAGCTATTTAGTGAGGCCCTCTGCAACTTAGTGAGACCCTGTTTCAATATAAAGAATAAAAAATAGGACTGGGGGTGTAGCGTGGAGGTAGAATGTCCCTGGGTTCAATCCCCAGTACAGCAATAAATAAATAAATAAATACATTCTCAGAATTATTGTGACATTATGTTTCAAAAGTTTCACACTAACTTACATTAGTGCTAGTTAATGTATAAGTGTACCAGTTTTACCCCAGCCTCATTAGCATTGGGTATTATGTTTGTTAATTTAATAGGTTTTAAATGTACCTTTTCATTGCTTTAATTTGCAAGTCTTTGATTACTAGAGAGCTTGTTCATGTTAGCAGATGCTTATTTCCCACCTGGATTTTTTTTTCTTTAATGAATTGTCTACTCTTGTTCTAGGTCACCTATCTACCAGTATCTTGAAGTTACCATAACCTTGAATATTTACTTGTATTTAAAATAACATATATTTTTAACATTTGATACATCTCATATTTACTCCTTATTTTGTTCGTGCAAATTATATGAGATTTTCAGTGGCTTTAAAATTTTTGACCATGGCAATGTAGGCACTGAATATTTTGAAGGCAGAATGACCTTCCTAGCACTGTTCAAAGCATACCAAATAGGCAACAACATGTTCAGTTTCTTTAGCATTTTTAGCATTAGATTCCAATACTGGGCTCTTCTCTGGAGGTCTGGAATACATACTGACTCCTTTTTTTAATTGATACTAGGGATTTAACTTAGGGACATTCTACCTCTGAACTACATTCCTTCCCTTTTTATTTTTTTTTAATATTGATTCAGTGTCTTGCTAGGTTGCCAAGGATCTCTCTGAGTTGCTGAACCTGGTCTCTAACCTGCAAACTACCTGTTTTAGCCTCCCAAGTACTGGGATTACAGGCATGTACCACTGTACATGCCGTATTGATTGCTCATAATAAAATACATTCAAAATGGAATCTGTATTAAAACTGATAAAGGCACTAAGATAATGTAGCAAAAATGGACAGGCAAAAAGACCAAGAATGAAATAATAGTAAAATTGTAGAATATTTAGCTTCTATAATTGGAATAATATCAGGACAAGGCAAATAAATTCTGCTTCTTAGAGAATGTAAGAAAAACATAAAGGAATTAACTACAAATAATGAGAAGACAAGAAGAAAATTAAGACAAATAATCATTTTACAGTCAGCTCATAAGCTGACTGCATATATGTATATAGATAGATGATAGATAGATGATAGATAGATAGATAGATAGATAGCAGAACTATTATTGGCATTTTGTTTGAGTATTTTTCCAAACTCTGTTATGAATAGAGAGGAAAACAGATATAGTAACTAATTATATTTCATAGAGCAAGCTGGGTGTGGTGGCACACACCTGTATTCCCAGTACTTAGGAGGCTGAGGCAGGAGGATAGAGGTTCTAGGACAGCCTCACCACATAGTGAGACTTCCATCAACTTAGAGAGATCCTGTTTCAATATAAAAGTAAGAATAAAAAGGGGTAGGGGTGTATCTCAGTGGTAAAATACTCCTGGGTTCAATCCCTAGCACACACACACACAAAATTATAGAGCTGTTAGTGACAGAATCAAAGTAAATATATTATTTTTAATTTGCTTTCAACTTTAATTCTAGAGCTTTTTTCAAACTACACAAAATATTTAAGAAGGAGCAGAAATTACAATATATTGGACTGATACAATAGTCTGGGAGAAATACCAACCAAATGAAAAAGAAACAATAATGAGAAACATTTTTGCACTGGTTCCAGTGGCTTGGCTATTTACTATTATTAATTTATTATTATTATTATTATCATCTATTTTAATTGTGGTTCTGGGAGTTGAATCCAGAGGCATTCTTCCACTGAGCTACAACCATAGCAATTTTTATTTTTTAACTCTCAAACAGGATCTCCCTAAATTACCTTGCACTGGCCTGGAACCTGTGATTGTCTCATCTCATCCTCCCAAGTACTGGGATTACAGGTGTGCACCACCACACCTGGCTTGGCTTGCTCCTTAAAGAAACAATTTCAGTGAAACCTGTTGTGGTGCACCTGGTTAATCCCACACTCATTTAGAGATCACAGCCAGAAAAATCCTTGGTCTATCCTTCTCTTTATTTGAAGATAGCATCTATATTTGTTAAGTGTTAATTAGTAAAATTGTGCTAACTTCATTATGTTGTGTGTGTGGTTACATGTTTTCATTTTTCCCCCTGTGATTCTTACATAAAGCATTTTACGTAACAAATACAATGCTTGCAAGTTCTTCTTTATGAAGTATAAGATTTAATGCATTATCTGACTAACCTACACTGAGCAGAATTTTGTAATTAAGTTGAATGATTTCTGACTTACTTGCTCATGACTTCTATAACAATATTATAAGCTTTTGTAATTCTCTAAATTCTTCCAGATTTTAGTTTCTTTCATTCCATTTATTTTTTTTGCATGAGTTCTAATTTTTAGTTAAATTTGCATTATTTAATCCATAATAAAATCTCCAGCAGTCTGGAACATGTTTTTCAAAATAGTATGCTTTTATCTTTTCAACCACTATTACAGAATCCTGGTGTTTGCCCCAATTTGCCAAATCAAGTAATTGGGACAAGCCTTTGGGAAGAAGGAAAGAGAAATGTATTGATTTGCTAGGAAATTGGAGAATCCAGTGAACTTAAGAGTTTGGGAACAAGCCTGAATTCTTTCCAAACAAAAGAAACCAAGTCCTTTTTAATAGTTCTTCAGGGTCATGTTGGTGTCTTATCAGAAAGGATGCATTTCATGTTTTGAGTCTTCCTTGAATCAGTTCCTATTAGCTCTGCAGGCCAGGGTCTTGCTGGGGTGTTTATCAAAAGGGGCACAGTGCGTGTCTGAGTCTTTCTTGAGTCAGTTCTTACTCATATCTGTGGGCCAGGGTCTTGCTGGGGTGTTTATCAGCAGGGACACAGTTCATGGCTTGAGTCTTCCTGAGTCAGTTCAGATACACAGATACCCCTTTTCATCAGTAAGTTGATAAGAACACAGTATTTTTGCTAACAGGGGGTGAAAGGAATGGGGAGGAAAATCTCAGCTTTGAAGCAGGTCATCTTTTAGCTTCCAGGGTTGGAAGCAGACCCCCATTACACCACCATGAAGACAGTTCCATTTCCTGATACCTGGATTTGTGTGGAGGTAAGAGGCAGAGAACTAGAAAAGACCTGAGGAAGGTGCAAAAAGGATCAACTTTCTGAGAAATCTTCCTTAGAAGGTAAGAAATAGAGAGAGAGAGATACAGAGACAGATAGGGTTTTGAATTGCTAGAACTCAATGCTTTATCCCCAAATGAAACACCATAGACATATTTTAGTTTCATCTTCACATTCTGTCCTAAATTTTTCAATGAATATCCATTGAAAAGTTTTCCTGTGAACCTAAAGTAAATATATTACTCTTCTCCAGACAAGATGATTACCTATTTTGGCCCACAAAAATTTTCAGCAATTCTAATGGTCTCTTAGAACCAATTTCGATTAGATCCCAATGTTAAAAATCTAGATCTTAGATCCTAGAAAACATGAATCAAGGAATGTTAGGTACAGATCCCAAAATTGATATTGATACACAAGAAAAGAATCCGTCTCATCAAAAAGCAGTAGAAAGAAAAAATAAAGATAAAAATAGAAGTAATACTAAAATTAAGGGAAATATTTTGCTCAGGGAGTGGGATTAGGACTGGATAAAAGAAAACAAGCAAACAAACGAATCAAACAACACTCAAAGATACAAATACATAAAAAACATGAGAAGAAGCAGAAATATTTTAAGTGTTTTAATTTAATGGGCACATGAGAAAATTTAAGAGAATATATAGGTGAAAAGAGAGATTCCATATAGTTAAGCATTTGGCTCTTGAGCAAAGTGGGGAAATAAATTAGCTACACATCAAATAGTCCCCATGGGTTCTCTTTTCTTTGCAAGCAGCTAATCATTTTCACTTTTGCCTGGGGCTCTGAAACCTCCAGAATGAATTTAGAGCAGGTATCAGTGACTGTTTTTGGTTGCCTGGTCAGGTCAAAAGGGTCAAAGAGAATAGTTAATGGGCAATTAAGTTGTTTGCCAGTCCTGGGCCATAGATTAGCTTTTATTTTTAATATCTCCTATTTAGATGCTGAAAATTTAGTATGAAATAGGCTTGGTATGTGCAAAGTAATTAGCACCTTCATACAAACATGAACTAGGCCACAACCTTGATGTTGGCAGGAGATTTGATACTAATAAAGGGTGCTTTGAAGGAGCACTAGAGATGCAAAGCCACTGGTTTACTTATTACAGTATCCTTGACATGGTACTGTCTATCACCCAAGCAAGGAGTTACTAAGCTGAACGTACTGGGCTACTTAGAACAAATGCAAGGCCTTTCAAGTTGATGTTAAATAAACAAACAAATAGAAACAAAATCACCTAGGATAATCTTCTGAAATGAACTTGTAATAATTAGTGGAATTTTTTTATGAAAGAAACAAAGCTAATTAAAAATAGTAATAATAATTCCAGGTCTAGAAAAAAAATGTTCTTTGTTCTTTTTCTACCACTGTCTCACTCTGTGATTCTCTAGCATTAAATTGAGTTCATAAGAACTTCACTTTTCTCCAATTAACAATAAGAATGTTTGGACATGATGGACCCTGAGCTACAGCAAAGATCTAAATTTGCATGAATCTATATGATTCTGAGATTCTCTATCCTGTAATAATTATTGCTTTTATCCTTTCCATGGGAACAAGTTACATCGTAAAATTACCAAATTCTTGAAATGTAATGCTCAAATCAAAATAAAGACCACACAGCCTGTTCCATAGTTATGAATAGGAATGATGATTGGTAAATCAGACTATCCCAACTAAGAATACAGGTTAAACATATTTCTTTTCTATTTTCTTTCTTTTTTTTTTTTGCGGTACCGGGGATTGAACACAGGGGCGTTCTATCTCCGCGCTATGCCCCAGCCCTATTTTTTTATACTTTATTTTGAAATCGGGTCTCACAAAGTTGCAGAGAGCCTCACTAAGAAGAGAGGGAGAGAGAGACAGGGACAGAGAGAGCGAGAGAGAGACAGGGAGAGAGAGAGAGAAAGAAAGCGCGCACGCGCGCACGCATGAACAAACTGAGGCTGGCCGCGAACCTGGATCCTCCAGTCTCCGCCTCCCAAAGTACTGGGATTACAAGCGTGCGCCACCACGCCCAGCTCCATTTTCTTGTTGTGTAAATATACTCCCCTAAAAAGGATAGTGCATAGAGGCTTTCTGTTAAATTTTCATCTCTAATAAATCGTATTCATAATACTGTTTATGGAAAGAACTAGCATCACAATGTGTCGTGTACTTTTCCAGACCAGTGCTATCATTCTTCAGGTGCAATAATTCCTGTAGCATACCAAAAGGGCAGAATAATACCCATGCTATGACTTTTTATACCTTCTTATAAACTCATTTAGTTATGTATCTATTTCATTCACTTAGAGTGCCAATAACTATACGCAAGCCATGGGAGGTGTATTCAGCTATGAATAAAATAATACTTAACTTCAAGAATTTCAGTATTTCATTTACTTTAGCATATAAAATCTGAAGATATCAAAGTAATCTAAATCATATTAGCTATTTTTCTAGTAATAAACTTATTTCTTTCTTAAAAACAATATCAGTGATGATTCTTCCATTTGGATGGCAGTTTTTATATCATTTCTGCCACTCATTTCTCTCAGCAATTTTGAAGGCCAAAATTATCATAAAAATCCATAGATCAGCAAGCTTTATGTTGCTTTGACTAAGAGAAACCACATATCCTTCACCTTTTATCGATCAGTTGTTAGGAGAGGAAATGCTGGTAAGATGCACATAAGAAAAATAATAAATAATACATAATACATTCTAATTTTTAAGCAAAGGACAATTGTATAGATATGGGAAATATAAATATATATATATACATATATATGTTATGTAAACATTAAAATCAAGAGATGCCATGCCTGTGATAAGTTAGAAAATTAGAGAACAAACTAAGAATAAAAGACAATTACAAAGCGAGGAAAATATTATTTTAAAATAACATAACACGGGCCTCACGTCCATTGGAAAGATGCCAGAGAACTACTCTAGTATCTAGCAGTAGCAACAGATGAAGCAGCTTGATAAATGATGGTCTGGGCCTCAGCTTCATCCACAGAGGTCATTGAGGCTTATTGATGATCCGGGAGGGATAAAAGGGTTGGAAAAAAGAATTATAGCACCAGTAGTGACAGACAGAATCTGATTACAGAATCAAAATCTCTATCATCCTCTGGCTTACTCTGGCATTGTAGCTATAATGATCTTAGTTAATATCATCAAGTTATTAATTTAATTTAATATGACAGAAGAAATACAAAGAGTAAACTATATATATTTCTGAACGATATAAAGTGGAAAATCAGTAAATATAATATTGCTTTCCTTGGACAGAGCTTTGACAAAAGCCAGAATCTCTCCAGACAGCTGTTTCAGGCTTTGAATTGCCTAATCACAAATGTCCCAGACAGATCAAAAGAACTTATGGAAGGCTATGAATCTGGAGACAGTGATGAGCTACACTTTTCACATGGGAAAACAGCAGGCCAAAGCCTTTACTTGTATAAATGTGTTGTATATATGTACAGTGTACAACATGATGTTTTCAATATATGCATACATTGTGAAGTGATTACCACAATTGATCTAATTAACACATCTATTTGTTTATCACTTTTTTGTGTAGTGAGGACATGTAAGATCTACTCAGCAAATTTTAAGCATATGATATAGTATTACTCATGATAGTCACTAATCTATACATTTTATCTGTAGAATTTGTTCATCCTACATACCTGAAACTTGGTAAACTTTGAATAACACTTTCCCATTCCACACATCCCCTAGTCCCTAGCAGCTGTCATTCTATACTAATGCTTCTTTGAGTGTGACTTTCTAAAATTCCACCCATAAATGAGATCATGCAATATTTGTCTCTTTGTTTCTGGCCTATTCCACTTAACATAACATCCTTGAGGTTTATCCATGTTGCTTCAAACAATAGGGTTTCTTTCCTTTTTTGACATTGAACAATATTAATTCTATGTAAAAATACTACTTCTTTTAAAATCAATTCATTTGCCAAAGGATATTTAGGTTTATTTCATGTGAATGGTGCTGCAATGAACATGAATATAGATATCTTTTTGACATACCAATTTCATTTCTTTTGGATACATATACTCAGAAGTAAGATGGCTAGATCTTATAATAGTTCTATTTTTAATTTCTTGAGGAACTTAGGAACCCACCAACAGTGTTCAAGGGCTTCCCCTTCTCTCTATCCTTGCCAACACTTGTTATCTTTTGTTTCTGATAACAGCCATTCTAACAAGCATGAGGTGATATCGCACCGTGGATTTGATTTGCACCTCCATGATGACTTGTGATGCTGAGTATTTTGTATACTTTTGGACATTTATATGAAAAAAATGTCTATTCAAGTCCTTTGCACATTATTTAAATGGAACTATTTGTTTTGTTGGTATTGAGCTGTTGGAGTTCCTTATATATGTTGGATGTTAGCCCCTTATTAGATCTATATTTTGCAAATATTGTTACCCATCCCATAACTTGTCTCATCACTATGTTGTTTGCTGTTTAAAGGTTTTTATTTTACTTTTTTAGTTTATGTATTTTTATTTTGTTCTCTTTGCTTTTGGTGTCATAGCCAAAAATGTCATTGCCCAGACTAGAGACAAGAAGCATTTTCCCTATGTCTTAATTAACTTATACAGTTTCAGGACTTACAATTACATTTTTAATACATTTTGGGTTGATTTTTTGTGTATGGTACAAGATAAGCAAAAAATTTATACTTATACCTATGGATAGCTAGTGTTCCCAACATTATGTATTCAAAAGACTGTCCTTTCCCCATTATGTTCTCTTAGCACCTTTGTGGAAGATCAGTTGACCAAAAATATGCAGGTTTATTTCTGGATTCTCTATTCTGTTATGCAGGTCTATATGTCTGTTTTTATGCCAGTATAATGTGTCCTTTGATTGCTATAGATTTTTAATATATTTGAAATTAGGTAGTGTGATGCCTCCAATTGGTTACATTTTATTAAAATTGTTTTGGCTACTTGGGGTCTTTTGTTCTTCCATATGAATATTAGGATTTTTTATTTTTCTATTTTTTATTTGTGTGAAAAAAAATCATTAGAATTTTTGTAGAAATAAAATTGTATCTTTAGCCAGGCGTGGTGGCGCATGCTTGTAATCCCAGTACTTTGGGAGGCAGAGACCGGAGGATCCGGGTTCACGGCCAGCCTCAGCTCTCTCTCTCTCTCTCTCTCTACTTAGTGAGGCCCTCCACAACTTCGTGAGACCCGGTTTCAAAATAAAGTATAAAAAACAATAGGGCCGGGGGTGTAGCACGGAGGTAGAACGCCCTTGAGTTCAATCCCCGGTACTGCAAAAAAAAAAAAAAAATTGTATCTATAGGTCAGTTTGAGAGTATAACCATTTTAATAATGTAATTTTCCAATTAATGATTTCTAATTATTTGATTTTTATCACTGACATTATTATAAGTGGGATTTTTAAATTTTCCAATGGCTATAGTTTATAATTTTAGAGTGTAGAAACACAACTAAATTTTGTATCCTACAAAAATTTTGTTGTGTGATTTTGTGTTCTACAACTTTATTTAATTCACTTATTAGTTCTAAAAGTTTTTGGATAGAGTATTTTAGATTATCTAGTAAAAGATCAGTCATCTGCAATGAGAAATAATTTTCATCTGGAGCTGCCTTCTTTCCTCCCTCCCTTCTCTCCTTCCTTCCTTCCTTCCTTCCTTCCTTCCTTCCTTCCTTCCTACCTTCCTTTCTTCCTTCTTTCCTTCCTTTCTTCCTTCTTGCCTGCCTTCCTGCCTTCCTTTCTTTCATTTACCTTTTTTTTAAATGTGTAATTGCTTTAGCTAGGACTTCCAGCACTGTGATGAAAAGAAGTGGTGAAGGTGAGCATCCTTGTTTTGTTCCTGTCTTGAAGTAAAAGCCTTCAATTTTTAACCATTAAGTATGATGCTAGCTGTGGTGTCTGATACATAGCACTTATTAGGTTGAGGTACATTCCTTTTATACTTAAATTATTGAAGTGTTTTTATCATGAAATGATGCTGAATTTCATCGAGTGCTTTTTACACATCTATTGAATGACTGTATGATTTTTATCTTTCATTCTCCCGATGTAGAGTATTACATTTATTGATTCACATATATTGAAACACCCTTCCATCCCAGGAATAAATGCCACTTGATCATGGTACATGATCCTTTTAATGTGCTATAGAATTCATTTTGCTACTATTTTGTTGAGAATATTTGCCCCTCAGTTAATCATGGTTACTTGCCTGTAATTTTGTTTTCTTGCAATGTCTTTGAATGGTTTGGATATCAAAGTAATGCTGGCCTTGTAAAATGAGTTTAGAAGTGTTGCCTCCTCTCCACTTTTTTTATAAAAGTTTGAAATTGCTGGAATTAATTCATTAAATGTTTGGTATAATTCACCAGTGAAGCCATCAGGTCATGGACTTTCGTTAATGGGAGAGATTTTATTAGTGATTCAATCTTCTTACACATTATTGGTCTGTTCAGATTTTCTGTTTCTTAATTGTTCAATCTTGGGAGTTGATATATTTTTAGGATTTTTTTCCATTTCTCCTAGGTTATCCAATTTCTTGGAATATAATTGCTCATCATCATTTCTTATGATCTTCTTACTCCTATGATATCAGTTCTAATGTGCTCTCTTTGATTTTTAATTGTGTATGAGTCATCTCTTCTTCTTGGTCTACCTAAATATTTGTCAATTATTTATTTCCAAAAAGCTAACTCTTAGTTTCACTGATTTTCTGTATTATTTCACTAGTCCCTATTTTATTCATTTTTGCTCTAATCTTTATCTTCTTTCTTTTAATTTGTGCTTAGTGTTTTTAAAATTTTTCTAGTAAAATTGAGATCTTTCTTTGTCTTTAATGTAGGTGTTTATCACTATAAACTTCCCTCTTAGAACTGCTAAGTCTTTGTATGTTTCTATTTTTTTGTCTAAAGATTTATTTTTACTTCCTTTCTGGTTTCTTCCTTGAACCAATGGTTACTCGGGAGAATTTTAATTTTCATACATTTGTGAATTTTCTCATTATCCTCCTATTATTGACTTCTAGTTTCATACCATCGTGGTTAATAAAGATACTTAAAATGATTTCAACCTTGTTACATTTGTTAAGGCTTGATCTATCACAGAGAATGTTCCACGTGGCTTGGATAGAATGGGTATTCTACTGTTTTGGGGTGGAATGTTATATGTTAGACTGTTAGCTCCATGTATGCATAGTGTTGTTAAAATTCTTCTGTTTTTTATTGATTTTGTTTGTGTTTGTGAATTTCATACCCTAACATATATCAAAATGTATAATTACAATGCACCAATAAATGAACATAAAAAAAGAAAGAAAGAAAGAAAAAAGAAAAAGGAAGAAAAATTATTTAAATAATGACAGAAAACTCCCCAAATCAGAGGAAAATCATGAACATCCAGCTACATAAAGCTTCAGGGTCCAAACAGTTTAAATATAAAGAGATTATCACCAAAACATATAATCAAATGCTCAAAAGTCAAAAGTGAAGAGAAATTTTGAAAGCTCAATGAAAAAAGCAACTCATCACATATAAAGGAATTTCCATGAGACTATAAGAATATTTCTTAGCAGAAATATTGTAGTCTAAAAGAGAATCAGATGATTTGTTGAAATTACTGAAAGAAAAATAAGGCAAGTTTGAATATAATACCTGGTAAAGTTGTCTAGTAGGAAAGATAAAGAAAGATTTTCCTATAACTATAAAACTGTGGGAATTCATCACCACTTGACTTGCTCTACAAGAAGTGGCAAAGGGAGCTCTTTAAGTTGAAATGAAAGGATACTAACTAAAAATATAAAAATGTTAAACTATAAAACATAGTATAGAGGTAATCATATTTAGAGTACTCTAATATTGTAATGGCAGTAAGTAAATCACTTTTGACTACAGTATAAAAGTTAAAAGACAGTTGGGCATGATGGTGCATGCTTGTAATCCCAGTACTCAGGAAACTGAGCTAGAAGGATCACAAGTTCAAGACCAGCCTCAGCAACTTTGTGAGACACTCAGCAGCCTAGTGAGATCCTGTTTCAAAACAAAAGTAAAAAGGACTGAGGGTGTAGCTTGGAGGGAGAATGCCCCGGGATTCAATCCTCAGTACCACAAAAAAGTTAAAAGACAAAATATTAAAAGTAATCATAGCTACAATAATTTGCTAATGAGTATATTATATGCAAAATATATAAATTATGACATCTGCAATATAGAATGTGGGAAAAGGAGAAAAAGTTAAAGTGTAGAGATTTTTGTGTGTGCTCAAAATTATTTTAAAATAGACTATTATTAGCCGGGCGTGGTGGCGCACGCTTGTAATCCCAGTACTTTGGGAGGCGGAGACCGGAGGATCCGGGCTCGCGGCCAGCCTCAGCGCGAGCGTGCGCGCATGCACACACGCTCTCTCTCTCTCTCCTCTCTCTCTCTCTTTCTCGCTCTATCTAGTGAGGCCCTCCGCAACTTCATGAGACCCAGTTTCAAAATAAAGCATAAAAAAACAGGGCCGAGGGTGTAGCGCGGAGGTAGAACGCCCCTGCATTCGAACGCCCCTGCATTCAATCCCCGGTACCGCAAAAAAAAAAAAAATAGACTATTATTACTATCAAATGTTTTCTGTAAGCCTCAGAGTAAACACAAGAAAAATCCTGTAGTAGATACATGAAAGATAAAGGGATCAAAGCATACTGGTATAAAAATTATCACTGGTATCATAAAAAGGCATTAAGAATGAAAGAGAGGAATAAATGACTTACAAAATAGTAAGAAAACAATGAATGACAGTAGTAAGTCCTTATCTAATAATAATTACCTTGACTCTAAATGAATTTAATTTTCCAATCAAAAGACGGAATAAAAAACACCTACTCTGTACTGCCTATAAGAGACTCACTTGAACTTTGTGTGTGTGTGTGGTACTGGGGATTGAACCCAGGGGCTTTCTACATCTGAGCTACACCCTCAACCCTATTTTTTTATTTTGAAATAGGATCTTGCTAAGTTTCTGAGGACATTGCTAATTTGCAGAGGCTGGCCTTGAACCTGTGATCTTCCTGTCTCAGTCTCCTGAGTACTGGTATTATAGCTTTGCACCCCCAAGCCCAGCTTCACTTTAAGACACACATAGGCTCAAAGTGAAGGAATGGAAAACATTGTTCCAGGCAAATAGCAACCAGAAGAGAGATTAAGTGTTTATGTATATATCAGAAAAAATAGGCTTTAAGTAAAAAATATCGCCAGAGACAAAAGAGGTCATTATATACTAATAAAGGGATCAATTTATTAAAAGAATATCTCATTTAGAAATATACATGTACCCAGTGTAGGAACACCTAAATATATAAGGCAAATATTAACAGAACCAATGATAGAAATATCAATACCACAATATTAAATAATGGGCATAGAAAATGGGCTTCAGTAACTCATTTTTAACAATGGAAACATCTTCAAGATAGGAAATCAATAAGGAAATAGAAGATTTGAACAACACTATGCACCAAATAAATCTAACACTCTTGCACGTAATCTCCCACCCAGCTTCAGCAGAATACACATTCTATTCAAGCTTCTATGGAACATTCTCTAAGATAAAATATGTCAGACTAAAAGTTAAATCTTACCAAATTTAAAAAGATTGAAATCATTTCAATAATCTTTTCAAAGCATGTTGGGTTGCTGACAGTATCCCATTAAGTTATGTGGGCTTTATTTAGTCTTCTTTTTTCATATTTTTTTGTGTTCCTGACTGGATAATTTCAAATGACCTGTCTTTGAGTTCACTAATTGTTTCTTCTGCTTGTTTTAGTCTGCCATTGAATTTTTCTGTGAAATATTTTACTTCCATCACTACATTCTTAAGCTCTAGAATTTCTTTTGTTCCTTTTATGGTTTTATCTCATTGCCAAAATTGTAATTTTTGTTATGTATTATTTTCTTGATTTTGTGTATTTATCTATCTGTGTTCTCTTGTTCACTGAGATAGAGTTTTTTTCTTTCTTTCTGTTTTATTTATTTATTTATTTTTTTGCAGTACCGGGGATTGAACCCAGGGGCATTCTACCTCCGCGCTACGCCCCCGGCCCTATTTTTTATACTTCATTTTGAAACCGGGTCTCACGAAGTTGCAGAGGGCCTCACTAAGTAGAGAGAGAGAGAGAGAGAGAGAGCTGAGGCTGGCCACGAACCCGGATCCTCCGGTCTCGGCCTCCCAAAGTACTGGGATTACAAGCGTGCGCCACCACGCCCGGCCTTCTTTCTGTTTTTGGTTTGTTTGTTTCATTTTGTTTTTATGCTGGGAATCAAACTCCGGGCCTCCTAAATACTAGACAAGTGTTCTACCACTGAATTACATCTTCATTCCCTAAGATAATTTTTAATTCTTTGTAATACAGTTAATAGATGTCCATTTCTATATTGCCAGTTATTGGTACTTAATTTTGTTCCTTTGGTAGTAGCATTTCCAGGATTATTTGTTTTTCTTGTGAGCTTACATTGCTGTCTACATATTTGATGAAGTAGGGCCCCCTTTTGGTCTTTATTGACTGTCTTCAGCAGAGAAATTCCAGTGATTCTGGGTGAGCCATCCACGAAGGTTCAGAGAAGGAAGCCTTTCTCTGAACTTGATGCTCAAGTTCTCAGGTGAGCTGGTCTAATACTTTGGTCATCAGATGGGCACGCCTGGTGCCTGCATTCACTGGAGTGGGCCTGTAGCATGGGTCTATGTGGGTAGGCCTGGCAGTTGAATCTTTGAGCCCACAGTGGCAGGATTGGATTAT
This sequence comes from Glis glis, assembly GCA_004027185.1. NCBI lineage: Eukaryota > Metazoa > Chordata > Mammalia > Rodentia > Gliridae > Glis > Glis glis. The sequence continues at coordinate 46,104 of PVJS01001878.1, read as the reverse complement.
GAAAACACAAGGACCAGCCTAATGATGTGGTCCACTGGGACGTGAATGTCAAATTGACCCCTGGTGTCAGACCTACAGCCTGTGTCCACTGGGAGGGAGTGCATACTCTATACTTGAGGTAGCCAGCCTGAAGCCTGGGACTCTGGGGACCCACTTGGTGCTGGGGTGACTCTTAGTTCATAGGGGATGACATACTTATTTGGGTCTGGTACCTGTACCTATGGGGATGGATGTGGTCTTGAGTCTGCAAGAACTGGCTTGAAGCTTGGATCTGTGGGATAGGCTTGATCCTTGGAACTTTTCAGGTAATTCTGAATATTAGGCCTGTGTAAGCCAGCCTGGTGCTGAGGTCTCACTGGGTTTGCCTGTACCCTAGGTGGTATGGCTTAGAAATGTCCCCCAAAGCTCCATGTGTTGAAGGCTTGGGCATGAGCCTATTGTGCTATTGGGAGCTGGTATGAACCTTTAGGAGTTCGGGCCTAGTAGAATGAAGTTAGGTCTTTGGGGTGGGTCTTTTAAGGGAATATTGGGTGGAACTAAGGCCTTCTTCTCTCTCGTTTTGCTTCTCGGCTTCCATGAGGTGAACAGACCTCTGCTCCCATGTGGTCTTGCCATGATGTACTCTGTCACCACAGGCCCAAAGCCATGGGACCAAGTGACAATAGGCTGAAACCATGAGCCAAAATTAATACTTCCTTGTTTTTTTTTTTTTTGTTGTTGTTCTTTGTTTGTTTTTGGTATTAGGGATTTAACCTAGGGGTGTTCTACCTATGAGCTATAATCCCAACCCTATTTCATTACTTTTATTTTGAAACAGGTCTCACTAAATTACTGAGGTTTTTGCTGAGTTGCAGAGACTGGCCTCAAACTTGAAATCCTCCAATCTCACCATCCAAAGTACTGGGATTACATGTGTGCACTACAATGCCTGGCAAATATTTCCTTCTTCTAAGTCAATTATCTCAAGTATTTTTTCACCGTGACAGACAGCTAACACACAAATTCAGCTGGAGCAGGCCCAATGTTCAGTCTGTTAGATTGGGACTGGCCTATGGCCTGGATCTGCGGCCATCCTAGAGCCCCAGGGCAATGGACTCTGTCCTGGTATTAAGGTTTATTGGGACTGGCTTGTTGCTGGGGTCTGTAGTAAAGTTAGACGTACATTTCACTTTTCTTCCTTCACACAAAGGATATTTCTCTCTATGCTATACTGCCTGGGCTTGGGGGAGAGGTGAGGTGGGTAATGTAAAACTGTCCACCAAACCATTTTCAATGTGTTTCTTCTTATTTCTGTGTCACACACAAGTGCTGAGATCTCTTTCCTAGATTCCTCAGCTGTTATGAAAGATTTTGATATGGTTTTTGTTCAAATTGATGTTTCTTTGAGGAGATGAGACCTGGAAAGTCTTAGACAATCATCTTGCAGATGTCACTCTACGAAAAATTAAAAACATTTTATATCTTTTAACTATCTCTATTTACATGAGATCAAAAGGGAAAAATAAGGGCAAATTCAATACAATATTAATCATTGAGTGGGAGGGGGCCTTAGACAAAATATATTCAATATTCATTTTCTTCAGTAATATCCCTGGAAGAAGAGCATCTAGATGATATTTTTATCTTGAACGGTATAGAATAGTGATTAACAACATGGATTGAAGTTTTGGGGCAAGTCCTACCTTTGCACATTCTTCAACCATGGACAAGTTATTAAACCCACCTTTGCACAATGGACAAATTACTCAATTCCTCTAACCCATCAGTTACTCATTTTAATATTGGAAATCATAGTTATACCTATTTCACTAAGTTAATATGAATATTAAATGAATAAAACACGTAGGAAATTGTCTGAACTACAGTTGATCCTTTACAGTCTTTAGTCATTAGTGAATATACTTTGCAAGCTCCAAAGAGAGCCTGATCCTTTCTTTGTTTTATTGTCTTTAAGAAAGAAAAATATTTTATATATTGAATAAAATCTATTTGCCACATACTTTGGTCCCATATATATACTCAAAGGAAGAGATATAGTAACTTTTTAACCTACTATTCATGCATAATTAGAAAGCAGTGTTCTTGTCCACATCTATCCTTCTATGTGAGGTGAAATACACCCAGTTCTTCATATTATCATTTTTCCAAAATTTTTCCAATCTAGCTTCTATTCTTTATATGTTTCCAACTCACTAATATCATTCTTTAAATATAACATTTAAAATAATATGGAAACTCATCCATATTTATCATCATTTCATATTAGAAATCCTGTCTCCTCTAATCTAATTCAGTTTAAGATTATGTTGTTTTAAATCTAAAGCATCACAGCTTTTATACTTTGATTTGCTCACAAAATCATAGAAAAATATAATATCAGAGCCATAATGAACTTTAGAAATCAAATAGTAGGAATCCAATTTTTACCAGTGAGTAAATAACTGAGGACTAGAGAGGGGAAACAATTTTATTAAGGTCACATTGTTCGTTTTCCTAGCCCTGGCAGAGCCAGCACCATGCTCATAAGTCTAAAACCTAAGGTGAATATTTTAACTCCAGTGCCAACTTTAATCAATTGCTAGTCATCTTGTTGAGCAAGATGTAAACTATAGCCTGGCTCCTTGGGGTAATGTTGTGACTATTAGAAATGTCTACCTGAACAAAAGTGGCACCACTCTTAGCTCTTTGTTGTTATTTTTAATCTAACATCTTCTCAATCCAAATCATTCCAATACTGAAATTAAATAGTTGTTGATCTTTCTGAAAGCAAGTGAGGATTTTCATATGGATATTTATCAGGTTATAAATTATTAGTTTAATTGTATGACTCCAGCCTGCTGATCTTTTCTCAAATCTTGGTTCTGACATAAAATACACTTGCTATTCTTATATTTGTAGGACATCCAAAATTTGATAGGCATAATGACTATATATTTATCTTAATCATTCATTAAATTATACAACAAGGAAATTTTTTAATACTTAATAATCTATTTCACATTTCTCCTCAACTAAGGACAGGAAGCAATATTATTGCATGCACCTAGGTTATACCTAACAGCAATCAAGGAGCAGGTTTAATAAATAAGTCATATGTTCAGTCTCTCCAATTTTCTTTTTTATAGGTTTTCATGGAAATATGTGTGTAAGAATAATTGCACATACCTGCCATAGAAAATATGATTGTTTATACAATATAAAGAAATAGAAGAAAGGATGAGTAAGCAGTTCATATGAAGTAAGGTTGAGACAGTGGAAAGAAATTATTTTATAGTCTGGGTAAACTATTTAAAAACATAAATTAAAAATATGTTAAGGCATTTTGTAAATCATCACAAGAACATCAGCCAGACCAAAGAGCTAAACTATAACCCTATAAAAGGATTTCCCATTTCTCTTCAATCTTACATAGGACAATGCCTAAAGCCTTCAGCCAGCTTCCTGGCTCCAAAGTGGGGCAGGTCACAGCAAGCCCGCAGCGCTTACTGGCCAGTTCAAAACATTTCACTCCTGGGACCAATAAAGGAGGAAGCTGTGAATATGGAAGCAGTAAACAGCGTGACACCTGGCTGCCCAGGAAGCATTTCATCTGTTGTGCCTAACAGGCAGCTTGCTTATGGGTCTTTAAAAGCTGTACTGACTTCTCACTGTATGATGAGAAAACTAATAAGCAGGCAAAACTAAACTTTGGATTCTTTCTCCAGATACCACTAAGTCGAATATGAGGACTCTAATATATCTGTCCTATGAACTAGGTCTTGACTCTTCCCTCTGTTGTTCCAGTCCTAAGACTTAAAGAAAAATATTAAAAAATATATAAGTAATACGAAAATATCCTTCATGCTCTGGGAGCAGTTGTTGTTATGACAGCCAGCACCTGGGTGTATATATGCACAAGAGGCCAGTGCAGTTGTGTGTATTTCTACAGCTCAGTCAAGGCAAACAGCAACCAGCTGGCTGTGACTAGCTCAGACTAATAAGCATAAAATCAACATAGGCTGATCCAGGCTGAATATCAGCATCTGTTAGGCCATTGTCTCTGCTGATATGTCTGACTGAGCAGAAGGAAGAGCCAGATAGACAGCCTGCTATGGAACAGAGCACAAGATGAGGAGCTCCTAACCACCTGCCAGGTTTTTGGTGAGGAAGCAATGGTGGAAGGAGGGCCAGTCAAATCTACAGAGAAGGAGCTTCTTCCTATGACAGGTTTTCCCTTAGGCATTGCTTCTGGACAGTTTTAAGTAAAAGGCAATAAAAAAGAGCCATTTTCGAGTCAGGAATTAGGATTAAAGATCAGGAATCATAATATCATTTCATGCACCATTACACTCACCAGAGAGAGCCAGATGAGCACATCAGGCCGACCATGTGCTATGGTAACAAACGACGAGGTACCCCCTGACCTGAACAAGTCATATTGAAAAAGAGACCATTTCTTCTCACATCAGATAGGGATAAGAATTCACCTCCCACCTATTGCTTCCGTGTTGTCCTGTGGCTTCTGCTCCTCAGTTTGTCTCTGTCCGAGCACATTCGCTATTTCCTGTGACCTCAGAAGCACGCAGGTCTTTAGAACTATGCTCAGGTTTCTCTGATGTCTGATTACTCCATAAAGAAAACTGCTCATCTCTCATGAAAGGATGGCCTTTTGAACCAGCATTTAAATTCTGAGGCAGAAAACTGATGACAAGAAAAATAAGTGCCCTCCTTTCCAATCTCTTTTCTTTAATCGGCCAATTAGATTTTTGAAAATGATCACTTTCTCTTATTATTGCTGCAGTAAAACAGAGGGAAAATTACTTGAAGTATTTTACTAGAATAAGTTTTCAGAAATCTTCAAGGTATTTTATGCACTATAAAAGTATGAGTATGGAACTTTTAGCATGTTAAAAAAGTGGTGATTCAAAGTGACACAGAGGTATGTTTGTGATTGATATGATAACATTCAAACTGTGTGTGTGTGTGTGTGTGTGTGTGTGTGTGTGTGATAACTAAGAGTAGATAAGTCAAAAAGTCTTTTTAAAGAGAAAATCGTGAGAAAATGCTTTCTTGGTTCAATAGGAGAAGAACAAGGAGAAACAAGAGAGATTAGAAACAGAATTTGTACTAGTTAGTGGAAATGCAGAGAAAAGGGTGGTTTTTGAACCAAATATGAGACTTCCTCAACTGTGAATTACCCTGAGGAAAAAAGAAAGATGGGTGCTACAAATTAGCTCAGCTTTTTAAAAAATTTTTATTTTTTTCTTTTTTTGTGGTTCTGGGGATTGAACCCAGGGGCATTCTACCTCTGAGCTACACACCCAGTCCTATTTTATTTTATTTCTTATTTTGAAATAGGTATCTCTAAGGTGCCGAGGGTCTCACTAAATTGCTGAGGCTGGCCTGGATCCTGCGATCCTCCTGTCTCAGCCTCCCAAATCCTGGGATTACAGGTGTGTGCCACCACAACCAGCAGCTCAGCATATTTATGTTATCTAATTTTCAAGATGCCAACAGAGTACATTAAAAAAAGCAGTGCTTTGTAAATCAATGCTTTTCATTTTTTCTGGGCATACTAATTATCTGATTCCATTGTTTTAGAAATTTCCCAGATTTACATTCCTAAATCTCCTTACCCTATATTTTAAATTTTGCCGAGGTGAGAGGAGCCCAGGTAAGAAAGCTTAAAAAGATTTCCAGTTGCTTTTGCCCCAGTCTTCCTTAAGAACTACTTGCTGTTGTAAAGGGAGAAATCCCCTGAAAGGATGGGGAGTGAGGAAGAGATTTTTGGCATCACGCCAACTCACCTTTACAGGGTTTCTGAAATATGTGTGCATGGTTTTGGAAAGTTTCCACTAGATAATGATAACAGAGCAGAAACTTCAGTTTCTTCAGATATTCAAACTTGATATACAAAGACTTTATAAGAGCAAATAATGAAGCTCTACCAATTCATTTCTATGTGTAAGAACTAATCTGATTCTTAGAGAGATGAAGTGACTTTACTTGCTACCTATGATGACCTACATCTACCTCTCAGATCAGAGGTCTGCTATCTTCTCATCAGGGGCTATAACTCCTTGCCAGTGGCTAAAATAAGAAAATGATTAGGTTTAGAAATGTCATTATGAGCCTGGAGAACTGTTATCTTGAAGTGTGGGTCTGAGTGTCATGTTCTCTGGAGAAATTTGGAGAAGTCCATGAGTACAAGGAAGAAAGAGACAGAGGACACTTGAAAGAAGTGATTGTAGAGCCAAAGTTGTCATTTAGTTTACAAAGTTGGGTGAGACAACAGTGTATCTACATTTATAAAAATAAATTAGATCTTGACCTCATGGCAAAAACAGAAATGAATTTCATTTGTATAAAAGACCCAAAAATGAAAACACAATTTTTAAAAAACTTTAGAACAAAAGACAGCCATTATTTGGAACCTCAGGATAAAAGGAGACTTCTTAAGTTCAACCTAGAAAGCATAGATCATAAAATAAATAAAAGGAAAAATTGGCTATAGTACATATACAATTCTGAACAATAGAAGATACCACTAAAAAGCAAAAATTCTGAGACACTGAGCAGAAGAAATTACTTCAACTGTATATAACACAGAAAGAAATAGTATCAAGAACATATAAAGAATACAATTTAAAATTTTAAAATTGAGTAAATAAAGCCAGGCCTGGTAGCACAAGCTTGTACTCCCAGTACTTGGGAGGCTGAGACAGGAGGATTGCAGGTTCGTGGCCAGCCTCAGCTACTTAATGAGGCCCTCTGCAACTTAGTGAGACCCTGTTTCGAAATAAAGAATAAAAGTAGAGCTTGGGGTGTAGCTCTGAGGTAGAATGCCCCTGGGTTCAATCCCCCATATTGCAAAAAAAGATATATATATTATTGATAAATAAGAGAAAAGGCAAATTCATAATTCATGGAAGAGGAAACACTAAGCCCAATAAGCTCATGCTCACCTTATAGAAATGCAAATTCATACCACTAGGAAATGCTTTTAAACCTCTTCAGATTGGCAAAATTACTAGTATCTGACAAGTTCTAATATTGACAAAGAACAGAAAAATAAAAATTCCCATAAACCACTAATTTAAGTATAAATTGTTCGAATACCTTAGAGAGTACAAACTAGGAGGTGTATACATATAAGATTAGGAATTTAGGAGGGGTTAAAAACCTTATTTATTTATTTATTTATTTATTTATTTATTTTGGTACTGGGAATTGAACTCAGGGGCATTCTACCTCTGAGCTACATCCCAGCCCTATTTTATTTTATTATTTTAGTTTAGTTTAGTTTTTGAAACAGTCTCATTAAATTGCAGAGGGTCTCACTAAATTGCTTCAGCTGGCCATGAAACATGTGATCCTCATGTCTCAGCCTCCCAAGTACTGGGTTTAGAGGCATGTGCCACCATACCTGGCTGCTTTAAAAACTTTTAAAAAAATTCTTTCACAGCCGCGCGTTGTGGCGCACGCTTGTAATCACAGTACTTTGGGAAGCGGAGACCGGAGGATCCGGGTTCATGGCCAGCCTCACCTCTCTCTCTCTACTTAGTGAAGGCCCTCTGTGACTTCGTGAGACCCGGTTTCAAAATAAAGTATAATAAATAGGGCCGGGGGTGTAGCGCGGAGGTAGAACGCCCCTGAGTTCAATCCCTGGTACCGCAAAAAAAAAAAAAATCTTTCACTGTCAAAACCTCTCTAACAAACCCAGGCATGGTGGTGCATACATGTAATTCCAGTACATGGGAGGCTGAGACAAGAGGGTTTCAGGTTCCACGCTAGCCTCAGTAACTTAGGCCCTCCACAACTTAGTGAGACCCTGTTTCAAAATAAAAGATAAAATAGGGCTGGGGCTGTAGCTGAGAGGTAGAACACCTTAGGTTCAATCCCTAGTATCACACACACCAAAAACCAAAATATATGAAAGGATATTTAAAACTTTATGGTGTAAGGAAATGTTCAATTAAACAAAAAATATTGATTACAGCAATCTTCTTTCCCATCTGTAGTCTTCCAAATTTATATATAATGGGCTAAATGCTAGACACATTATATTGACTACTAAGGATCTGTCCCCAAGCTTTACGGAAACTATGATCCTAGTATAATTAGATGTTAAAGGCAAAAGTTGCATCGAGTATCTGAGACTCTCCAGAGTAGAACCTCTAACCTCTATAAACATTCATTCATATACCATTTGACTGCTCAGGTTCTCAATCAACTGAGCATTGAGGAAACTAAAGCAATCCCTCAAACCAAAAAATCTATAATCTTAAAGCCATCTCCCTCTGCTGAAATGGATGCTGTGACTAGTATAAAGGTCAACTCTTTGTTCAGGCTCTAGATGTGTGATCATTGAGAGGGGCTGAGCATATTAGAGTAATGCATGACAGAGGTAGATTACTATCTTATATTACCAAGCTAGGCACATAATAAATGCTCTTCATAATGGATACATGAAGATAATGATCCTCATTTTTAATTGGTTTAACCTCACTAGTTCTTTGTGGACATTAAACTATTTAAGAACATTAGTTTCATAAATAAGTGAACATATTCTCTAGAACATCTAACAGATTTAAGACTGGAGTTTCTCATCTAGAAGTAACCAGCACCAAAAAGGAATATGGAAGCTGAGAAAGAAGTTGAGTGTATCTATCGCTGTCATCCACAAACCCCTCAGTTTTTCTTAATCTCTCATTAGAAGCTTCATTAGTGACACTTTACAATAGCCCAACAAAAAGCATAAACTTCAGGACAAGTTCAATTGAATGGAATAGATTGTTTTACTTACACACATAGGAGTTGTGAATAAGTTTCAATGGTATAGCTTGTGAATTGAAAAATAAAAATGTTTACCTGTAACAACGAAAACAAGAATAACAACAATAAAAGAAAAACATTCACCCTCATCCCTATGCCATAATGTCTAGTTCTACAAGATTTTCTCTTCAGGAGTGATCAAAGGGAAAGCGAAATATATGTTTTTTAATAACATTGTATAATGTATCTGACAAGTTGTTTGAATTGAGCAGTTCTTTAAGCTTAAAGAAAATGAAGAAAAAGAAAAAATAAGAAATAGCACATTAGATTAAGTGCATTTCAATGAATATAGAATACTTACTTCAAGAGAACTTGTTCAGATTACTTAGGTCAAACTCACACACAGGTAAGTTGTTGAACATTTTGTTAGAAGTAATATAATTAATTTTCAGTGAAACAAAAATGTTGAAGTTCTTACAATATATGCTCTACATAAATATGTATAGAGTGCATTCCTCAGATACAAAGATGGAAAAAACAACAGAGCCATCACCCTTGAAAATCTATACTTTATTGTATAAAGGAAAGGACATGAAGAAGATAATAAGTACATTAGTAGAAATCTTTGCAGATGTGGTTTAAGCAGAGTTTTGAAGGATAACTATAAGTGGACTAATTATAGAAGATGGTAAGAGTATCTCATCTTCAAGAAAAGAAAAAGCACAGTTGTAAACTGTGATGTGTACTTGAGTAGCTGGATTCAGGTAAAGTGGTAGTAGGCAGGCCTGTGATGCCATTAATGCTAGTCTTCCAGTAGCTGCCTGATTCTCAATCTTACCATCCACTCCAAGGGAAATGCCATTCTCTCATGACATCGCTCCTAGATCAATGTATGCATCATGAAATATGGCCACTTTGGCTCCATCCTCTGATCTCCCAGAGAGAGGTTAATGTTTCAACTTAATGGGTAGAGCGAAGATTGCTTTGAAAATTTCAACCAATTTCAAGGAGCCCATGGGACAGCAGCTAGCTTTTATAATTGCATTTTGCTCTGTGTCTCTATGCATCTCATTCACTCATCTTCATGTTTTCAGCTCCATATGACCTAAAATCAAACAAAACAATGACTCTAAACTCTGTGTGACCCAACAACAATGGCTTATGCTTATATTTTCTAATTTACTACTTAAAGTCAGATTACTCATAATATGTGATATTTTCCCAAGTGAACTATTAAAAACATTACACTATCATTCCTGTTGACCTTAAGTGGTGCTCTTACAAACCATGATACAAAGGGAAATATCTCATAGCCCTGGAATGTTTAATTTTTGTTGCAATTTTGTATCCATGCTTCATGGTTTTGGAAGAAGGTATGTTATGTGTCACTTTTCATAGTACCAGATTTCTTAAATGTGTTTAATGGGCAAATTAAGTGAATATTGTCAGTCAAAATTCAAGGAAGAATCTTTTCTGTTAAGAACTAGAAGAATTTACATGATGTTGATTTTAGTGAGAAATGCAAGAAGATAGCATGTCATTAATTTTCTATTAGTTCTGTGAGTCTAATGGGAGAAGAGATCATAGTAGATAGTTTTAAGTCAATGAAGTCTAATGAAGTGAAGGGAAAAGGGTTGTGAAGATCATTCAGAAATTCCTTTTAGGCATTTTGGATGGCAGTAAGTCACCTCTTTTTTGTTTCTTCTTGACTCTGAAGTACGGATAAATTCCTAGGAAACTTCAGAATGGAACTACTCAAATACTAATGAGTTATATTTGTCAGGAATAAAATATTGAAAGAAAATTTCATGGTTTTATTCGTATCCTGTGGTGGTAATAAGTATTTGGGGGTTAACAACTAATTTCTAAGAAGGAGGACCAGCTTAATTTAGGGAGAATTTTATCTAATCATCATGATTTGAGAGAAGTTCTGGACAGCATATTTTTTTAAAAACCCACAACCTGCCATTCCTGAAGACACCCATAATTCTGAATCTTAAAGTTGTTGTTGTTGTTTTTCAAGAGTTTCCTATTATCATGCAAATTCTAGACAACTGACATTCTAGGTTCACTAAATCCTTTTCACAGTTAATTGGCAGAATGGTTTGCTTGAGACTGATGGAAATGAAGCTCAGAATAGTCCTAGAATTAGGGAAACAGTAAAGGGGTCTACAGGACAGAGGAAAGTTTTGAGATGGTTAATATAAGCATAGAAGACATCCAGTGGTCAAATAGAGAGAGCCCAAGATGTTTTGTTTAGGAAAGGTGACTTTTTAGGGAAAACTTGGGAAATGTCTTCAAATAGATACACAATTTTGGTTTTCAGTAGAAAGCCTTTTTCAATCCAAAACTTCATTTATTTTTTATATAATTTTATTGGTGCATTGTAATTATACATCATCATAAGGTTCAGGGTGATAGAAACATACATGCAAACAGCCCTTGGGGTGTTTCCCCCCAGATCCCACCCGCTCTCTCTCCTCCCCCTACAGATTATTAAAATTGGAATTGATAGCGTCATATATGTACATAGTATTATGTGAACTGTTTCCTTCGAAGATTTAGCCAACCTGCCTTTGACAAAGTAGATCAGATAACATTTGGTCACCAATTGTGATAGTTGGTCTGATTTGTCAACCTGACTCACCCCAGATCATGTGACTTTGGTTGTATAACAGCGGATTGAACCGGAAGTCCTGCCCTAAATGTGGGTAGCAGGGTTCTGATAGGTGCAGGACTTGGATAAAAGAAGGAGAAAGCCGCGTAGAAGGAGCGCGACTCTTTCCAAGGAAAACGCATCTGCTCTCGCCTGAGATCGTTGGCCACCGGCTTCTCAGTTTCTCTGAAGAGATTCTTGATCTTCTCAGCCTCCAGCCCTTCGAACTGAAACTTCACCATCGTTTCTCTGAAGAGCTTCCTGATCTTCACATCTTGGACTGGGACTGAATTAGTGGTTGCTCCGATCCTAAGACTCCAGCTACTGGTTCCTCTGACTCTCCACGTGCAGTCAGAACCTGGGACTACATTGCTTCAAACTGTAAGCCCATCTGATAAATCCCTTTTTCAAATATACTCATTCTGTGAATTCTGTTGATCTAGTGAACCCTGACCACTACACCAATCATTTTCGTTATGAATAACAACACTTTGGCACCACTAGTGAGTTAAACCCCTGAGTTTTTAAAGATCATCTGGATTCCAGTTTTTACTCTATTACTGTCAAATTAGGTAGCCTTGAGCATGTTAATATAAATCTCTACAATTGTCAATTGTTTTCTCATATGAACTGGACATGTTGTCAGGACACAAGGAAGGAAATAAATTAAAAATAAATATAACAATTGTTTTGACAGGAATAGTAATGGTAGCATTAAAAAAGGAAGCAACTTAGTTTGACTAAGAGACTTAGCAAGCCGGGCGTGGTGGCACACACTTGTAATCCCAGTACTTGGGAGGCTGAGACAGGAGAATCTGGGTTCATGGCCAGCCTCAGCTACTTAGTGAGGCCCTCCGCAACTTCGTGAGACCCGGTTTCAAAATAAAGTATAAAAATAGGGCCAGGGGTATAGCTCGGAGGTAGAACCCCCTGGGTTCAATCCCCGGTACCGCAAAAAAAAAAAAAAGAGACTTAGCAAAAGCTTTCAAGAAGAGGTAAATTGAACTAAGATCTAAATCATGTGTAGGAATTTGCCAGGTGTACAAATCTGAGTAGTGAATTTCACACAATGAAAACATCATGCAAAGCCAAGAATGCATGGGGGAGCATGAGGCCATTGAGGAGTGTGAGATGGCTGAAGTCTAAAGGGTAAGAAAGACATAAAACAAACAAAGAGGCAATGGGGAACTACAAATTATTCAGAGCAGAGCTGCTATGGTCTGAATGTCCATCCCCTCCAAAATTTATGTTGAAACTTAATCCCTGTTAGGGTGGTAGTAAGAGGTAGGGCCTTTTGAAAGGTGACTGAGTCTTGAAGGCTCAACTCGTATGAATGGATTAGGGCTCTTATAAAAGGATTTGAGGGAATGGGCTTGTTCATTCTGCTCTTTTTTCTTGCAAGGATACACCCTCCCCTTTTGCCCTTCTTCTCCTTTTGTCATGTGAGGACACCTACATGGTTCCATCTGTGAAAGACAGGCTTTCATCTGACTATACATCAGAGAGTACGTTGATCTTTGACTTCCTAGCATCCAGAAGTAGGAGGAGTAAATTTCTGTTTTTTATAGATTCCCAGTCTCCCAGTCTCAGGTATTTTTTTAAACAGTGCAAATGTCCTACGATAAGGAGAGTGATACTATTAGATTCACTTATTAGAACAGTCTCTCTTGTGACACTCAGAATTAATCAAAATGATATCACAAAATTCCAGCTGAGCATTGATGGGAACATAAATTAGGTCAGGAGATAAAATCAAAAGACAGCCTTAAGAAGTATGTAGGAAGTAGGAAGGAAATAGAATGAATAAGATTCAAATCAGTTGGGTTGGGGGAGAGAGAGAGAAGCACCCATCAACTTAACAGGGTGGTTAGTGGTGCTCGTTGTGAAGTAAGAAACACCCACACACTCTCTGCAGAGGTAATGAGCCAGATCACAGAAAGCATGAGGACAGGGGACTGACATAACACTTCCCTCATGGAGACCAAGAGCAGTTCTAGCAAGCATGTCTATGATAACAACATTGAAAGAGAACAATCTCCAACCATGGAAATCTAGTACCTAACAGATAGCAACAATAAGAGAATTATAAAATATAGCTCTTCTGAAATGTGGGAACAATATGTGAAATGTGTATAGAATGAAAGTCTCACAATTTCTGTAATTGATATGAACATTGATATATATATATAGAAAGTCATAAACTTGAGACACAAAAGATGGACATATAAAGAAGGAAGTATGAGTAACAGATATTTCCCTCAGTCTGTCACATTAAAAGTTTCAATTATTGGTCTAGAAGGATGAAAAATGGAAAGTATCACAATTTCCTATGTTATTTGTAGAATGTAATTTATAATAAAACTTGACTAATTTTCAGTAAAATCAACCTAAGTATATCATTCAGCAGAGTGGGCTAAAATAGTCTTAACAAAGTATTGTTTTCTTTTTTGAAAAAATCATATTAAACAACCTTTGGGGCATATTAAAAGCAGTTCGATATGTGGCTAGGATATCAATTGAAAATTTTTCCCAAGCCTAAAAGAGACCAGACCAATAACTTTCCTAAACAATTTTGAAAGGCATTCGAAATAAAGATATTTACACCTTAGTAAACTTAGGTAGTTGTGGAAAGTTACCAAAGATAAGTTATTTTTGGTCCCAATCCCTTACATAGGATTAGCCATGTTCTTTGAATACAAGGCTAAAAAGATTTACTACAAATCTTTGGAAAACCCTCAATAGGAATCTAGTATTACCTTGTTTTTTTTAATATTCTTGGATTTTTATTTTAAAAATTCTCAATCTCTAGTATTACCTTGATTGATCACACAGTGACTGCATTCTTCTTATAATTTTATTTTTTATACTTCTATTGGGACATTGCAATAATACATCTGGTGATGTTCAAAGTGATGCAAGCATACATACACTCAGCACTTGATGTGTTTCCCTCCAGATCCTACCCCGCTGGCCACTCCTCCTCATACGTATTAGTGAGATTGACAATGATACCAAATAATGAACATAGCATTATTTGAACTGTTTTCCTTCATCAAGTCTCCTTTTTCCCCTTCCCACCTCTGTCCCACAATCCCCTTCCACTATTCTACTGATCTCTGTCTTCATTTATCTAAAAACCCTTTTGTTTCCTATTTTCTCTCTAGCTTCCACATATGAGAGAAAACATTCGACCCTTGACTTTCTGTGACTGGCTGATCTCACTTAGCATGATGCTCTCTAGTTAAATCCATTTCCCTGTAAATGGTATAATTTTGTTTTTCTTTATGGCTGAGTAAAATTCCATTGTGCATATATTCACAGCTTCTTTATCCATTCATCTGTTGATGGACACCTAGGTTGGTTCCATAATTTGGCCGTTTTTAACTAGAGGGTGTTCAAATATAAAATATAGCATTCAGTTAGTTGTAGGGGTGCTAGGGTTACGTGTGTATGATTTATGACAGGGGCCTTTAGTAGCTCTTTGCCTCAGTGTCTCCCACTATAACATTCTGTACACCACATGTCCAATTCGCTTCTTCTGTGAGAAAGTAGAAGGAAATGTGCCACAGAAACAGATGTAGTGTTATCCCTCTTCTGGCACTAACATAGCAGTAAAGGTCCAATTGGACAAGGACAGTATAATTTATCTTTAGCCTGGAAATGTCCTGATGATTGGCCACATTTCCATTTGGTCTGATTTTGGAACTAATGCCAAAGAATGCCAAACAAACCTAGTAACAGGCAAAATAACTAGTTATTACCTTTGTTGTTTCTTATTTCGCTTTATGTCCTTGTAGGGCACATACATTTAATAGACCACAGACATAAATGTGTTTAAATTTCACTTAATTTCTTTTATGCAGTTTTGAGCCTCCATTCTGTCTGATGCAGAAAACTTAATTTGGTTGCTTATAGAAAACTCTATTAAGTCAATGATGTATCAGTTACCTCACTCAGATTTAAAACTCATTAGCTTTCTGACTTGTTCTTCTTCCTCTCCTTTCTAAGGGTGCTCTGAGCCTCGTGACTTATTCAATAGAATAAAATCAGTCTTTTGATCTTCAAACTATCAGCTCTCTGCATATCAGGGTCTATATTCCTTTCTAAGGGATACAAGAACACCAAGTGGTTTGCAGGGGTGGGGAGGCCAGGGGAGTGTTACTCTTTCATACTTAGAAGAGTCTTGGGAATCTGACCTTGGATGTCATCCAAGGATCAAGTGTAGGCATTTTAGATAGAGACTTCTAAGGTATACTTTCAGCCTTGAGAGGGTTTAGGGCAATGTGATAATGAGCAAGGGTGATTCTTTTCTCCATAGACACACATAGCTCTTACTCTTTCCCTCTCTTTGTCTCCAGATGTTCTCATCTTCTCCAGGCCTGTGGTTTACAAATTAGGGAACAATACAAGCAATTAGCTTCTAAATATGTCCTCAAGATTTTAAAGCATGAATCTGACATTTTTGGTGTTTGATTCACTGTACCTAGGCCTGGAAAAAGACTGTGGAGAGCAGTTTGTGTGAGAGATTGTCAATGAATGCTTCACATATGTTTCCTTGCATGCTTCTGCCAATGGTGTGTTCTTGACAAAAAATAGGATTTGCAGAGATTTCTAAGCAAGAAAATGATATGGATAAGTTAGCACTCATCAGGGAGTTCAATCTCAACTTCAGTCTCACTTAGCTCTTACTAAAATTAGTGTGGGAATCAAATAATTTTTGAGGGAGAGAATTTCAAGAATATACTATAATGCTATTCTTGTATTTATTCATAAAGATAATTGCATACTAAGTTTCTGATTTTAGTGCCATGAAAATGTTTACTTTAGTGTAGTTGAAGCATACATGTGCTCCTGGGATTAGAGACACACTTACAACCTATTTGGTCTTATTCATGCCTTTGTACCAGAAATCTCGGGTTGAAATGATTGCCCTGAAGAATAATTATTTCATTTTAAAATCACTATTTATATCACTCCTTTAAATGTTTAAGTTTGAATGTTTAGGTTTCATCTTTATTTTAAAATGCTTTAAATATTTTAAAAAGATAATCCAAATCTCTTCTGAAACATAAAAGTTCATAACTATCAATAAGAAAATTTACTATAAGCCTAGCGATAATTCTCAGTGTGTCATTATTGATTTTATTGGATATGAATTTTTATGATAGTCTGGGTGGGATTTATAGCTTATTATTTTAGTACTATTACATATTTAAATATAATATATGTTTTATGTTTTTTATACACTTGTAGCTCATTATTGTAGAACTATTATTACAACCCTCTCACAGTACATTCCACATTAATTTTATGCTACATTTTTCTCAAAATTGAAGTTAGCGTAAATATTCAAATCACTGATTACCTATTTGAGAGCTTATTGTTACATGATATTAGTAGCAGCGTCATACCTGCAGGTTTAGTTGCCATACCTGTGCACATTTCTTTGTTTATACCTTGCATTAATGTATGAGTTTCCAATACTTACTTAAACCTCTCAGGAAAAAAGGTAACTCTCTCTTTTTTTTTTTTTTTTTTTGCGGTACCGGGGATTGAACGCAGGGTCGTTCTACCTCCGCGCTACGCCCCCGGCCCTATTTTTTATACTTTGTTTTGAAACCGGGTCTCATGAAGTTGCAGAGGGCCTCACTAAGGAGAGAGAGAGAGAGAGAGACAGAGAGAGAGCTGAGGCTGGCCGCGAACCCGGTTCCTCCGGTCTCCGCCTCCCAAAGTACTGGGATTACAAGCGTGCGCCACCATGCCCGGCTCTCTTTTTTCTTTCATAGATATGTTGCTTTACTTCATATAGTGATATTTCTGCAACTTCAGGTATTGCTATGATTTGGATTATTCTAAATGTCCCCTAAATGAATGTGTGTAAGGCTTGGTTGTCAACTGGTGGAGTTATTGGAAGGTGGTAGAAACTTTAGGAGGTGGGGCTTAATGGAAGGAGATTAAGTTGTTTTGAGCATTCCCTTAAAGGGGATATTGGGAGCCTGGTCCTTCCTTTCTCTTGCTTCCTGGCTGCCATGAAGCGAGCAGCTTTTCTCTACCACACACTCCCCAGCATGATGACCTGCCTCACCACAGGCCGCAGAGCAATGGAGCCAAGTGACCATGGGCTGAAACCTCTGAAACTGTGAGCCAAAATAAATCTTTCCTCCTTTTAAGTTGTTTATCTCAGATATTTCAGCACAGCGATGGAATGCTGAGTAATAAAGATAAAATAAACAAGTCTTTTAAGATTTAATTATATTTTGAATACATGAGTTCTATATTTTAAATAATTAGCCAGAATGGACTGTGTGTGTGTGTGCATGTGTGTGTGTAATGAACTATTATTTTGTAAAGCTTCTTAAGTTTTGTTTTTGTAATAGAATTTAGGAATATTCAATTACATTAATTTTATTTATTTATATTATCTCCCTTGTAACTTATATAAGGTTATTATTATTGTTATTTCTATTTTTGTTGAATTTGTTTCAAACCTCACATGTTTAGGGTACTGTTTTTTTTTTAATTCTAAGAAACTCTAATACATGACTACCACTAGTAGTTCACTACCACTAGTAGTTCAGGAATGAACCTGGTAAGTTTGAATTAAAATTGAACTTAAGTATTAGCATCTAACTGATGCTAAAACAAGCAACTTGAGATTCATTAGATGGATGTTGTTGGAAGAAAAATAATGGAGAAAGATTAGGTAGTTCTTGATTAGAGAATGAAAATGTAGTTCAGAATTCAAAAAGCAATTGGAAAGAGAGGAATCTAATGATGCTTTGCCATATGTAGGTATATGCTGGTATCAACTTTCACGGGTAAAAAAAAAAAACAATTCATGAGAATTCAGCAGGTGGACTGATAAATGCATCCAGGAATACTGTACCTACCAGAGTGATAATAGCATAGGTTATTAAAGTTGAAAAGAATTTTTGAAAATTTCTAGTACAACACTTCATATTTTAGATTAGAAAATGATACCCATAGAGATAAAGTAATTTCTCCAGAAATAAGTATATTTTTAGCAGGTTTGAATAGGAACTTTACTTACTCTTCTAAACATTGATTCTCTCTCGCTCAAACTCAGAACAGAATGTTTTGCTTGAAATCCTTCTGTTTAACAGCCATGTTTCTATCATACATTCTAGCTCTCATTAAGCACCCCAGACAGAATGTCAAAATGATATTAATAAAGATATCTATGACCCATGCTTGTCATCTCCAAAAACTGAAATCAGTTTCCAGACTAAGCTCACATGAGGGAACTTGGCTAGAACTTTTGAGTGTTTTTCTGTTGGAGTTTTTTTTTTCACATTGTCCTTGCATTTTACACATTTATTCAAACATATTTTATATTCAATCTTCTGAGAAAATTTTCCTACTTTTACTTTACTTTAGTAGGCTTCAGTAAGATGGCTTACTTTTCCATTGATTATTTCTTTAGATTTCTGTATTATAATTTGTCAGTAGGAGGCCATACCTTTGCTACTAAATTGCCTTCCACTGATCAACATCAGCATCATAGGAACAGATCTGCTGTCCCCAAATCTACATTTCAATAAGATCCCTATGTGAATCTCATGCACAGTGAAGTTGGAAAATCATTGATGGAGATCAATAATTTACACAGATAGCAAGACAAAAACTATTTTAAATATTTATAGAAGAATGTTTTTATTTCTCATTTTAGGTTAAAAATAAAATAAAGTAAAATAAATAAAACAAAAAAGGAACAGCTAAAGTAGGGATGACAGAGAGAAATGGAGTAGACACTTGTTATTAGTTATTTCTATTATTTTTCTAATTTATTTAGGTTAAACAAATCTCTAGCATTCTCTAAAGCAACATAACCTACATTAACAATATGATTTTCATTTTTTAATCTTCAAATGTCAAACAGATTCCGAGAAACACAGTAATAATTGAAAGAACCAAAAATTATCGCTTTTGCACATGATAGAAACTCCAGGATAAGATTAGCACTAAGAGGTGGGAAGAAATTATGCAGGAGGATGAGAGGTATGAAAAATAATTTTGAAATTAATCAATCAGTCATAAGTTATCAAATCCTCTGTCATCATCTCACAAATAGAGTAGACTATAGATCCGAGTAGGCCCACATATACCTACATGTTACCTCCAGTAGCTCTGTCAGCACAAATATGAGACACCTTGGTAAAAGCCATCCATTTTGCTTTCTACCAGATTGGTGTCACCTATAAGATACATATTTAAATTCGTGGAATATTTCAGTGCAACTAAGTGGTAGTTTTTCTTTTAAAATGTTTCAGAAGGATAGGAAATTTTGGTGAAAGAGATATACTGAGATGGCCATGGCTTTGCTTATTTTTAAAAATCTGCTAGAAGGAGCTATAGGTTACCTGTTCACTGAAGCAATAAACCTGTTATGAGAAAGAGTTAAATAATTCTGACATTTGAGGAACTGGATAGTGCACATCTTTTCAACCTAGTCTGGTGACAAATCAGAAATACCAAGGTGATTGATGAGAGTTATGATTTAATTTCTGGCCAGTTGTTGATGTGGACAATGCTGTGCCAGTGTTCTCTGCAACAGACAACAGACACAGGTGAACAAACACCTACAACTGCTTTGACTAGAATTATTTACAGAATGTTAGTTGCCACTTGTAGAATAAGAGTTACCAAAAGTAGTTTAATTTCTAAGGAAAAAAAGCATATTGCTTACAGATTTCTATGGATGCATGCTATAGCTGAGGATTACAACAGGAAACTCTCAATTTAAATATTTCACTACCTGTTTTAAAGGCTGTTTTTCCTATCTTTAGTTCGTATTCAACCTCAAACACAATGAAATCTCTAAGCATACAGGTGGGGGTGGCTACTACTGAAATTATCATTGTAATGGCCAGTGGAGGCTCAAAGGGCATGAGATAACATCAATTTTCATGCTGTCTTTTCATGCCAGGGCATAGAAAAGAAAAAAGAGAGTTAGCTGTTTTCCTTAACAAAATGAGAAGGCTAAAACATACATTACATTAAGAGAAATCATCTGCCTTAATGTGTTTCATAATGCCTAGCATATGTGAAAGCTCTCAACAAGTATGAATTGGATAATGAATAAATGAGAAAACCAATTGCTATTGGTAGCCAAACTTCAAGGCAAAATTCTTCATGTTTTCTGCTATCTAAATGAAAGTGATAAATATTTGTTTCAAAACTTTGACAAACAGTTACAATGATCTGTTAATAAATCCTAGAAGGTGTCGATCTCCTACTAAAAGCCAGGCACTGTCCTAGGTGCTGAGCAGGCAGAGATGAATACGTTCTATTCTCTGACAAAGGAGAATCTCAGAGTCCAGACTGAAGTCCAGCCTGGGTGCAAAGGATGTTGTGGTGCTATGCCCAGACCCTGCCCCCACCATTCCTCCAGCTTTGGGTGAGGGAAGGGGTGATGACTGATGGTAGTTAGATGGATCCCTCTTTGAGAATATCCCTCACCCCTACACACCTGTTTGATATAAGGTCGTACTCATTCTCCAGAGGTAGACCCCCACCAATGGCTAGTTGCTACAACACAATAAGATCCTGACTCCCTTGTCTCAGAGGAAATAACTGTGAAGCACCATCACAGGTGCAGAGCTTCCAGGGATTTGGATAAAGTCTGTATTTAACTGTTATGCACTGTAACTCTTTCCTTTACCCAAACCTGCTTTACTCATTCTCTCATAGGCTCCTCCCAGCAAACTAATGGCACACAGATCTCCATTTCAGAGTCTGTTTTGTGGGGAATGCACACTAAGAACATTGATGCCGGGAGTAATCTGAGGGAGCAGAAGCTGAAACAGGACTTTGAAGCCAGTTAAAGGCACTGAAGATGGTGTCAGTAGTGTAAGTGGAGCAGTCATTGCTTTTGGAATTGTGTAGGAATGGAAATGTCAGAATTTTCATGGGCAGCAAATGGGAGTAGGGTATGTACTGGCAGGTACAATAGGTCAGGTCTTTAAGAGGATGTATTATATATTAATTATAAAGGTGATAGGAATCTGGTGGTCCTGGTTGGATGACTTTTGTGTCTTGGGAAAGACAATGAAAAATTTAGGCTGTTGAATTACTAACTGAAAGCAAAGCATAAAAATCAGAAAACACCATTGGCAACATAATAAAACTCATTTCCTGCAGCCAACTGTTTGGAACCCAAGACCTTCTGAAGTCTATGGAAATGCAGCGATAAACACTTAGACCCAAGAAAGCTATGGAGATGAATAATAAAATCCTGCTTTGTGGTCATGATAGCCCAGCAATCAACAATGTTATTGTTCAGTATATAAAATCAAAATAATCAAGCATCTATGGTGAGGAACTTTTGAGGAGAATAACCAACTCCCAGGAAAACCATAATCCTTGACCAATTGCTGACACTGAGGCAGTTTTCAGACCTATAACCCACAGAATGAAGGAGAGGAATGTAATTTTTAGGAGCCCAGCAATCCTTGAGACAGGGAAAAGTAAAGGCCAAATTACTGCCACTTGTACCTTCCATCACTGAGAAATAAAGCACAATGTCTGCTAGACTTCTTTGAGCTCCATAGTTCCCAATTTGGGAATATACTCTCTCAGCTCAATCACAAATTATTACATAAAAAGGCTGCTAGAGCTCTGCTGCTATAGCTGTGCTAAAGCCCAAAGAACAAGAGGTTATGAAGCAGGACCAGAGTACAATGCAAATAGTTCTGCTACTCCTGTGGACTAGGAGTCTAGGAGGTTTCTAGGATGTTTTGTTCTGTTTGTTTGTTTTGTTTTGTTTATTAGCTTGCTTTATCTTTTCTATGGTACTGGGGATTGGACCCAAGAGGGTTCTACCTCTGTGACATACTCCCAGCCCTATTTTGTTTATTATTTTGAAACAGAGTATCACTAAGTTGCTGAAAGCCTCAGTAAGTTGCTAAGGCTGGCCTTGAACCTGTGATTCTCTTGTCTCAGCCTCCTAAGTACTGTACAGGCATGTACCACCATGCCTAGTTTAGGAGGTTTTGATGGCATAAAAATGCTGTGCAAAGCTTACAGCAAGTGGAATGAGAATCACAACCTAGATCCCTTGGGTTCTGGATTAAAAGAATGTCATTTGCAGCAGATTGCCTACTCCTGGGCCATGATATACAGCACAAAGCCATAAGGTGAATATGTGACCAAAACTGTCTATTCTGTGAGACTAAATCATATGTTCTGTGAGGGTTATCAGGGATCCATTGCATGATGAAAGTGAAATGTCAATCCCCTATGTCATTCACCTGTGTCTAACTGGGGCCTCTTCCTAAACACACATTTGTAGCCACATGTGAGAAGGAAGAACTATTCATGACCCTCTGATAAAGAACAAACATGGCAAAACTTGGTGCATAAATGAATTGGCTCACTATGTTAATATTATTTTAATACAAGTCAGAAATATACTGCTTCTATACTACATCCCACCAAAGGTCTCTTTGAAAGACGTGAGTGAAGGAAACTCCTCCCAGTGACAGCAGTTCAGACAGTACATCTGATTATCTACTTTGTATGTAAATAGAAATGACTTCAGGTATGCATATGTATGCCAGCACCCTGAACAATGGCAAATGGCTTTGTTAATGGAACAGAGGTGAGGAAAGAGAGAGTTTAGAAAATTAAAGACAGCCACTTCTGGGGAAGGTGCATATCAATATATTTTGGGGAGTAAGAACAACATGTAACCATTATCATACTGCAACTTAGTGCACACTAGAGAGCATCCACCATGGAAGAGTCAATAAAGCATAAAGCAGACAAAACCCCCAGAGCCAGCCAAATAAATGTGTACATAGATGATAAAGCCGAGCTAGCAATATTTAAGGTTATCTGTGGGCCCAAGAGTATGGATTTCCACACATCAGGGTTAATCTAGTTACTTCATTACCAATTATCTAACCAATTATCAACAAAGACCAACACTAAGTATCTGATAACAAACTCTTACTAAATAATACCAAATAATTATTTGGTTTTGAGTTGATTACACTGGTCTCTTTTCATTCTGGAAGACTCAGCAATTCATCTTGACTGAAATGCTTCTTTCTTCCAGGTATGAAGACTTTCCTTCTGACAAAACAGTAGCCAATGTCACTCTCTAAGTGCTCCTCAGAGATTGGATCTACTAGTAATCCCACATCTTGCCAAGCCCCCACTTTTAGAGTAAAGGAGGTATAGCAGAGAATCCATGACTGTGGGATCCACTGGTTCTACCACACACTACAACACCCAGAATCTACTGGAAAGATTCTACCCTGTAAGAATGGAGCACCATCATCCAGCAAGTGGCATATTCCCTAAATCAAATCAATAACTGTTATGTAATATTGTTTTGATCAGGGAGAATAAATCATTTCAGGAAACAAGTGGTATATTATAGAAATGGCTACACTTATTATCAATTCCATTAATTTTATAGGATTACATGTACACATGCATGTACTTCCTATCCTTACAATCCTGGGTTCCGACAATTAAGAGACCTGGTTAGCAAATGTGTTAGCAAAAACTTCCCCCAGGAAATGAGGCAAGAATTTCATTAAATTTTCAATTGCACTGCCATCCAATCCGTTTGGCCTTCTTATGTCATGAAACCAAGCTATGGTCAAAGAAGAGCATGATTACCCAGGTATCCAGACTGTACAGAGATGAGGGTTTGGATCAGTGTATACTAGAGCCAGTTTATACTAGCTTTCAAGGCAAGAACCATTTCTGTATATCTCTTCTAAACTCTATGTTCAAAATATATTACACTAGTACCTTGAAATTAGCCAGGATGACAATATTTATACAATACAAATTGGCAAGTGCTAGAAATCAGAGTATTTATTTAAGGGGAACCATTTTGTCAGCAAACCATGGGTCAGGATCACCTAACAGGTAAGCCATCTAGACCAGCAGAAGTTGAGGGTGAAGGGAGTCTAGAATGGGTTGTAGAGGAGGGAAAAGATAAGAATCAGGTGCAGCCTCAAAAGTAGTTATAGCAATGAGGCTGTAATTCTATTTCACTAACTTTCCTCTTGTATGTTTTTCCAATAAAAGGGATCAAGCACAAATCTGGAGAAGTTATTCCCAGAAGTAATATGAAGCAAATCGATGCAACCATCACAGATATTAGGCTGTGGCAAATACCATCATGTAAATGCTCTCCTTATGGTTAATTTCAAGCTACCAATGAGGTATCACTGAACATGGAGTTGGGAAGAGAGGTGCAAAAATTATTCCTAGCTTAAAAGTCAGTTGAATCTCTAGGTTGTGCTCTCCAGGGAACATATTCTCAGCAAAGTTTAGTGTGCAGAACATTAATTAGGGAGTCCCCTTAGAATTAACACTGATGGAAGAGAGAAGGAGCAAGCAAGATTGGGCAAGCAAAGGAAACAGCCTGGGATGCAGGCTTGGAAAGACACAGTCCAGTCCACGAGGAGCTCTGGAGATGAAGGGTCCCATCAGCCCCATCAGCGTTCTCACTCTTTGGACCAAAATGGACAGGGCTTTATACCCCCCCCATCAGTCACTGGATGGGGATGCCTAAATGGTGTAAGTTTGGCCAAGGCATCTCTTTTCAGATGAGGCAATCCATGAAAGGACTGAGAGATGAAGACTGTTTACTGACTACACTCCCAGCAAGCACTTTAATGAGCAGTTGGGGCACAGCATCTCCATGACCACCACAGTGGATATCTCCTCATTACAACTGTGGCACTCATTTCCCCAGCTTCTAGAGGGTTGGTAGCTGATCGTCTCAATCAATATTCTCACTTCTATAATCCAAAACAACTGACCATACAACTTGGCAGAAGGAAGATTTATTTGCTTACAGTTTTTTTTTGAGATCTCAGAGTTTAATTACATGTCATGCCAGGTTACATCTGCAGAGTTCAAGGTATGGCAGTGAGAAGCAGAGAGAGGGAGAGAGCAAGCCTGTGTCCTCACATCATGGGAGCTGGAATCAAGAGAGCCAATAAGCAAGAGGATTCAAAGACAAAAGTACATACTCTAAGACCACACCCCCAGGGACCCACCTTCTCCAACCACACCCCACCTGCCTAGTTTAACCCACCAGTAAATCCATTAGATTGGATTTATCCACTGATGAGATTAAAACCCTCATGACTTAATTATGTTAACTCTGATCATTAATACATGAGTTCTTTAGGGGACATTATATGTCGAACCATAACACTGATGGTTGTGAGCTAAGAATCTCTTTGAAAATTGCCTCAACCAAAGAAAGCCTTCTTACAAAAATTCATGTTCCCTCTTTGAGAAAAGCCCAAATTTAAAGACTGATTGTACTGGGTTAAGAGTGGACATAATAGTCCAATCCTCTGGTCTCAATGGGATCCCTCTGTGTAGCACTATCCCAGCAGCAGAACCCACTTGAGATTGTCTGTGGCCTTTGTTGTGACTATATCATAGACTGCATCTTCCCTCTCCACATTCTCTCTTCTTCTAGTGCCACACAAGTGTTGATCTGGGAGGCATGTTCCAGTGAACTTCCTCTAAGCAAATTTTCATCCCAGTGTTTGTTTCCCAGGCAACTTGATCTAAAAAGGGATGAAAGTCAGACAAGCAACTACAAATCTGTATGATAAAATCTACAAGAAAAGTAAGCTACAGTGCCACTCAAACATTGTAAGAACATTCAACCCTGACTCCATAGGTTGTGGAAACTCAGAGGAGGGCTCAGGGTATAATGGGAGATTATCTGACTTTCTCAGTGAGATAATATCATCTGTCTCCTGTGCTGCCCAACTGCAGTGGAGACCTGAACCCACTCTGAATTTGAGAATCAATAATAGTTAAGTTTCACATGCAGACCTATGTAACTGAAACTTAATGGTTAGCTTTAAAGAATAAGGGCATATTTTTCTTCTATATCAAGTTTTCATATAGGTAGTCCAGAGTTGGTATGATAATGTCACCAGGGTGATATAGAGTATTTTATTTTTTTTCTATTTCAGCTCTACCCTTCTTACTGCATGACTGCTTTCCTCAGGCTCACAGTATAATCGCTAAATTTATAGACATTGTTTTCCTTTCTCTGCAGGAGGAATAGGACAGATCAAGAAGAATGGGAAAAATCAAAGAGCAAATTGCAAGAGGCAGGAGTCAAATAGCATGTGCTCTTTAAAATGCTTTCCCAAACATCTCTCCCAAGCAATTTCTGTTTCTATCTCATTGGTCAGAGTCAGTTCCCCTGGCATACATAACTGTCAGAGACCACAGGGAGCAGCTAGTCACCTTGCTCCCTCAACCAAATTGAGACTCTGTTGGTTACGAAACCAGAGAAAACTGCTATGGAGCAGGAAACTGGTAGTCTCTATAATGGGAGATTACCATAAAAGCCAAAACCCAAATAAAGAATATTTGTTATTTTTTACTATGGGGTACATATGGTTCAGTAAGTTTGAAATCTTATAATTTTTTCTATCCTAGTGAATAAAATGTTATCTTGACTGTATATGTAATATAAAATCACTAGTTTCTAAGTAATATAAAATGTATTTCTTAGTGTCTAAGAGAATTCAATAAAATAGGGAGGAGTGGTTAGTATGTTTGATGTGGAATCAATTACATATGCAAAACGGAGAAACTTAAGTTGATCATGTGGGAGCGATTTTTCTTTTCCTGTGTCATATTGATTTAAGTTGCAAACAGAAAAGATCAGGAAAGAAGCCAACTTACTGCAATTGCTGTTTAAGCAAAACTTTCCATTGAGCTCACAGACCAAATTCAAGGACTGCATTATTCACACTGTGTCTTACATACACAGAATCCCAAAATGATTTATAAAGTTAAATAATACAATTACACAGTTAAATAACCACAAAGGGAGAAGAAAATTAAGAGAGCTTTAGGCAAGAGAGAAGAGACTTTCAAGAACTATATTAAAAGAAGAAGAGATAGCGTCAATGAGGCAGAGAAATGCAAGAAGTTTCTTCCAGATGCCAAGAGCTATAAAGGGAAAGGCTTTTGATCCTATCTCACAGAAAAGCACCAAGGAAGGGAGGCAGAATTAATGTCAGAGAGCTGAGGGAATGGGATGGAATGGAGGCAGATATCCCTTGAAATATATTTCCTAGCTATGAGCCAATGTAAAATTTTAAAGGAGTTTGAGTATTAAAAAAATCTCAAGATACAAAAGTCACCTAAAATATGTACATGATTTCAAAATCCCTCATTCCCCTATACACAGTTTTTAAGGCAGAAAATACAAGGATATATTTGCTTCATATACAGGACTAGACCAACAGTATTGGATTGTAAGTGAGACGTCTTCCTCCCATCTGCCCTCAGACCACAGTTTTTGATGCATTAGAAATAAATCTGTTATATGAACTTTATACTATTATGATAATAGCAGATTCTTATTCTTTTATGATAAAGTTATGAACATCATCCCTACCTCAGGGGAAATTGCAATATATGTGGTTTATCGACCTGGTTAAACTCTGTATTCAACATCCTCACCTCCCATACCAATTCTAACAACAACTTACACTTTTTTTTTTTTTTTGGTACTGGAGGTTGAACCCACAGGCACTCTATCTCCAAGCTACATACCCAGCCCCCTTTTTGTTTGTGGTACTGGGGATTGAACCCAGGGGCATTTTACTTCCAAGCTATACTCCCAGCCCTTTATTTATTGATTGATTGATTTATTGAAACAGGTTCTCACTAAGTTGCTGAGGTTAGCCTCCAACCTGAGATCCTTCTGTCTCAGCCTCCCAAGTACTAGGATTTCAGGCATGCGCCACCACGTCCAGCTCAACTCACACTTTCTTTACTTAAAAATTTTACCCTGAGCCTGCTCTCTAATTTATGTCCAAATTATGCCCTTTTGAGTGTGATTCTGAGGTATCATAAAAAAACTGTTCTAGATTCAAAAATAAAAGAAAAAACTTAGTAACTTTGCTCCGTGATTTCAATTTGTATTTATCAAAGTGCCCTTTAACTTTTTGGAGTCTCATTGTCCCCATCTCTGAAAAATATTAAGTTAAAGGACCACTGAGATAGAAAAAATAAATGAACTTCATGAAAAAAGGAGAGTTGAAACAATACATATTTAAACAGAAGGAAGGATGGAGTTGGCTAAGCAAAAATGGCCAAGGCTTATTCTAATATAATCAACAAAATATGTAAATCATATGTGAGTGCCTTGTGAATTTTAAATATATACATCTAAATTAGACAGTTCAAGAAAGCTCTGGAGGAGACAGAATAAACAATGAGTACTCTCTGGACATCTGGAAAGTCATTGTGGTTGATTTCCTCTATATTAACTAAACGAGCAAGATCTACTCAGACATTCTCTTTAATATAGGTGCCTTACGCAAACATAATATGACCTTATCCTATTGTATCCAAGCAATTAAATATCTTTACATACTAGCCTCTGTCATGGACATTTTGAAGGTAGAATCCTTTATTTACTACTACAACAAGATGTCTAATTAGTGTATAACAACTGTAGAATACTAGTGATATAAAAATAGCATGTCACAAACAAATGAAATGATAGCATTTGAATGTTTGAAACCTTGTCCTGTGCACTCCTTTTGCAGTGGAATGTGGGGTTCATTAGAAGGTGTCTTTGCCTTTTACTGAACTATAGGTTGGAGAGAGTTACAAAGAGAAGAGAGAGGTTAAGTTGAATTTTACCGCATATATACGCAAGAGTGAAGTAGAATCCACAGTTAGGAGGGAGGTGTTGGAAGGGAAAGTGGAGCTAAGAGAAGCTGGAATGGGAAGACTTTGGGAAAGGGAGTGTCAGTCTCCCAACAGACACACAGGAAGTAGCTTCAGTGACAAGAGGGTTTAGGAGGTCAGATGACAGGGGACAAATGAGGATACTTATTTCTGCTTCTTCTAAAGAGGATTCACATTAGATGCCATGCAAAGAATTTCCCTATTTTTCTTCATTTGTAGAAGGTATACTTATACTTTTGAACCCTTTTATTTTAAATGTTTGATTTATTTTTGTACATGACACTTTGCTGAAACAGATCATGAGATAATGTAGTTGAGATGAACATGGAGATGGTTGCAGAGAGATATTTCAGTTATATTGGTATATAAATACATACACATACAAAGTCTTGCAGTGGTGAAAATTGCAACTTCAGGAAAAGAAAAACTGACTTGCATTTGAAATAACTTTAAAAGTACCATTTCTTTTTTTGGTACTGCGAATTGAGCTCCGGGGTGTTGTACCTCTGAGCTATTCCCCCAGACCTATTTATTTATTTTTCAAATGGTCTCTAGCTATGTATCTGAGGGTCTTTCTAAGTTGCTGAGGCTGTCCTCAAACCTGTGATCCTTCTGTCTCAGCCTTCCAAGTACTGGGATTACAGATGTACACCACCACAACTGGTTTCTGGCATCATGTATCTAGGTCTCACTGAGATCTGTTATCTCCAATCTGAGTTTAGGAGTGACAGCCCAGGGCTGCCACAGTAGTGAGCCTAGTGAAAAAGAAGGATTAAGTAGAACAAATAATGATGAGAGCAAAATAAATGTAACAAATCACTAAATAAATCAGCTCCTACAACATAAAATTTATCTTTTTTTTTATTTCTGCTTCTTCTGAAAGAGGGGAGTATTCATAGAAGAAATTTTTTCTTTTATGTCTCTCTAGCTACCAATTTGACCCTTGTCGTGGAAAATTTCTGGAGCCCCAAATGTACCACTTCCAATAAATCATAGTTCAAAGCTCATAATTTGAGTTACTTTGGAATGATTTCTTTCACCTCAGTTTGTTGTTCTTTTTGATTCCATATGATATTTTTCTAAAGTCATCATGGAACAGAGTCTGTTTATTAAAAAATGTTGCAATGAGAACAAGATGGTGATGGATATGAAGAGCGAGAAGGAGTCACTATCATTGAAAACTGCTTTATTCAGCACGGTTAAGTGAAAACATATGTTGATAAGAGTCATATTTTTCAGTAAAGCATATTCTTATGGCTTAATTTGTTCTATGAGCCCAACTTCTTCCTCCCACTGTTTCTGTCTAAACACAATATTACTTTCTGTCTTTAATTATCTTAACAGCAACCCTGTAAATAAATGCAATAGCTTAATTGTACTTATTTGTGAGCTCTCCGTTTTTATGTGGTTCTAAATGATTACCTTTTCCAATTATTCTGTGAAGCTGCTGCTCATAAAAATAAGATAAAAGCCAGTGACTACAGTGTGGAAGAGGTGAAGGGTGCATGAAAAAGAAAAAGCATAGAATTGCATTGTAAAAAGAATCAAAGAACTTTAGATATCAGTAAGTCTTACCTGTTAGATCAGCCTCATAGAGGCAGAAACCCAGGTAAATGACTTGGCAAAACAGTCATTAATAAAAGACATATAAAAAGCTCAGAGTTGTGGGTACTGCGATGTACTAGCCAGACCTGCCTTCCACAGCTGAGGCAAACCATCCTCTAGCTGCGGGGAGCATTGGCTGCTAGAAGGCAGCCACTGAGACCTCTCCAGAAATTGCCCTTGGTGTAAGGATGCTGTCTCAACTGGAATTGCATCCCTTTTCTGAAACATCTCCCATCAAATGACTGGTCTATGTGATTTGCCTCCCTGACCTCAATTTGAAACATCTT
Organism: Glis glis; assembly: GCA_004027185.1. Classification (NCBI taxonomy): domain Eukaryota; kingdom Metazoa; phylum Chordata; class Mammalia; order Rodentia; family Gliridae; genus Glis; species Glis glis. Next base: position 15,063 of record PVJS01001878.1, on the reverse strand, counting down.
TAAATGTTCACACTAGCTCCCCATGAGCTAAAACCTTTGTTGTAATTACATTACAGTTTGACTTCTCTCTCTACACAATCCTGCTTCTCTCATTACCCCCTGGAAATTGACCCCAAAGCACTCTCCAATAAATATCCTGCCTGCAAATTTCAGCCTCAGTGTTTGTTTCCTAGCGAATCAAGTCTATTGCACAAAGTTAGACCAATTTAACAGTTGTCTAATTGCCAACTCTAGAAACTAAAGTCTATCCTAAAGTGTGTGAATTTTCAATCAAGTTTTAAAGATCAGGAGATTAAAGATGATGATCTGAGAAATTTAAATTCCTTGTTGATTATTCTCAGCATTAAGCTTAGAATTAATGATTTTTTTAATTGCTAAAACTTAGACAAAGACTAGTTTTAGAACCCAATCACTCAAGTTAGGAAGATATTTATTGAGTCTCTACTCTTATGCCTCCCATAATTCAAATAACTAAAAATGTTAAGACAAATATGACATAGATCCTGCCATCAAGAATCAGATATTTAATCAAGTATTTATAATAAAATATGGCAATGAATAAACAGAGGCATGTATTAGATTGAAAATAATGGGATGAAGGGAGCCTGCTTTTTGTGCTTTGGTGAATCCAAGGAATAGTAGTCTTCTACTATCATATAGTAGAAGATATATTAGCCATTGGTGGTAAAAAGTAGTAAAGCGTTTACAAGGAGGAAAAGGAAAGGGTGGGGAGGGTAATTCTGGCCAGTATAACATCATGTTCAAAGTTACAGAGGCAGCAAGCAGGACATTCTGATTCAGGAAACTCAAGTAGTAATTCAAGGTGGCTGTCACAGAGGGTGTGATGAGAAAGAGTGGCAAGACAGATGGGGACAGGCTGAACTATGAATATTCTCTGCTGTACAAAGAAATGCACATATTTTCTGTAATAACATATCATCTGTAATTTAGAAAAAAAGAATTCTGGAAAAGATAAGAATGGAGTATTGAGGAGAAGCAAGACTAGGAACAGGAGAGCAAATGAGAAGGGCATAGCAATAATACACATGAAAAAGGATGAGTAGTGACAGTTGTGATAAAGATGCATGTACTAAAAGTAGAGAAAGTACAAATAACAGGGCACAGTGACCAAATCCTCCCTTATGCAAGCCTCCTCTGCTGATGTGCGTAAGGAAGCCTACTCAAGCTTCTACTGAGACCAAATGTTCAAAAGCTCTCCAGTTGCATATTCTCCAAGATGCAGCCCGTCTTGCCTCTAGATATATCTCAAGTGGCCACTCCATAGGAAAGCCTATGTGCTCCACAGCAGTGTCTTCAGGAACCTGCTAGATATTTTAATAAATGAATTTATGATAGGTTCTAACCATTCCATCTTTAATATCTCCTATAGATCACTATAGTTTAGCTAGGGTCTTAATGGAATGGACCACTAATGCGACTGTCCTTGAATCTTCCTATGCTTAAGGTGAGTCCCCTTTCCAATGTACATATATCTTTTCCATCAATGAAAACTGGGATACAAGTTGGAGCATAAAAAAAATCATAACTATATGTAAATTGCACTTTCCAGTATCCTTTTCCAGTTTTAAAAAAAGTGCAGCTTTGCTGCCACATATATTTAATTTTATATAGACATGCTCTTTGAGGCTGAAGCAAACAAATCTGACTGGTTTTCACTGTGAAAATAAAAGTTGCGCCAGGCGTGGTGACATACGCTTGTAATCCCAGTACTTGGGAAGCTGAGACTGGAGGATCCGGGTTCGTGGCCAGTCTCAGCTACTTAGTGAGGCCTTCCACAACTTAGTGAGACCCTGTTTCAAACTAAAGAATACAAAAATAGGGCTGGGGTTGTAGCTCGGAGGTAGAACGCCCCTGGGTTCAATCCCCAGTACCGCAAAAAAAAAAAAGTTGCTCTTGGAGTTATTTATAACAGAATTTGTTTCTAATCAATGTAACAGAAATGTATGTGATGATTGGTATTTAATAATTATTTGATGTAAATTTCTGTAATTCTTGTGTTATTGTCAGGTAAACACTATAGCTGCCAGTGAGTATTCTTGGTGCAAACAGAAAAAGTGAGATGAAGGGTTTTTTAAGAATTTTCTCTGTTGACATAATTTCCTGTTATTTTATCAGCACCACACTTAGAAGAGATGATAAAGAAATCAAACATCACTCTGTGGTAAATCATGAGTGAAAGGAGAGAGCTTAAAATTGTAAGAAAGGAAAGAATTCTGAAATGTGCAAATTTATACTAAAAGTTTTAAAGAAGGCTATTAGGCTCTTTACAACCATTTATGGAAAAGTCAACAGATTCTGGAAAAGATAAATTAATATGCCTCAGGATTAAATAACTTAACAGCATTTGTAAAAAGACCAAGACAATAATTCAGGTAAGATGCATTCGATATTTCAATTTAGTGTATTTTCCAATACTTAATCCATAAGAAACTCACCACAGTTCCAGAGAATGAGAACATTTACTTGTGCACTGATACAGATTACAATAGCCAGTTTTAGTCATTTATTTTTATTCCATTTTAATAGAATTTTAAAGAAATTTTCCAATAACTTGTTCAACCCCACTTTTATAAAACCAGAATATGTATTTCAACTTTTATAGGTTTGTTCCTAAATTGTTCTCGTCAAAATTGTTCTCTCTGAGTAGCCCAAGCGGGACACTTGGTTGTTCATCTCTGACCACAGAGAGGTTTGTTCTTCCAGTTCTGGGAATTAGCTCTTCAGAGAGAAACCACTTTGAGGGCTGGCTTCAAATCTTTTTTGGTAAAAGTAGAGTATAAATAGATTTGACTCAATAATGCTGAGATTTAGGCTTTCTGCTTCTTTTCACCAACAATTCTGGTTACTTAGAGGCATTGAGACCAAATGTTCAAAAGCTCTCAAGTTGCAGATTCTCCAAAGACAAGTGGAGGAGGCAGATGGAGGCAGGCCTGCTGAGAGCTGTATCTTCAGACCACACACAGAAAAGGCAGCAATTGATGCAAGGAGATGCAGATCTGTGCTCCATCCTGTTCTGGAAAATCATTATCTCTCTCTCTCTCTTTCATATGTATGTGTGTGTGTATTTTTGTGTATATGTATGTGTCTACATATATACACACAGACTGGTATATATATTACATTACCTATAGATAGCATTATAAATACCATATATTATATATGATATATATACTATATATGAGTGTGTATATATATATATATATATATATACACACACACACAAACATGAACTGATATATATTTTCTCTATATATCATATATACCATATATCATATATGATAATATATATACCAGACTGTGTGTGTGCATATATATGTGATATCACTAAGATATATCACTAAGGTGCTATGTCCTATAAATATATATATATACATATATATGTTTATATATATATGGAGATATATATATATATATATATATAAATCTCCACATAGATATATATAGATAGATATAGATATAGATATATGAATACACTGGTAAAGTGCTGGTATCATATATTCATTGTAACAAATATATAAGCTACTGGAGAGATTTGAGATTGAGATAAGCAGAGGAGAGTAAAGGACAATTAGTAAGAAAAAATATTGATACATTCCTAAGAGAATGTTAGTCACACTGAAGACTTACAAATTCTTCTATTTAATGATGTAAGGGTAGCAAGATTTAGTCAGGTGCTGTGATGCACACCTGTAATCCCAATACTTGGGAGGCTGAAACAGAAGGATCAGTTTTCAGGCCAGCGTGCAGTACCTTAGCAAGACCCTGTTTAAAAAATAAAAAGTAAGAAGGGCTGGAGGGGTAACTTAGAGGTAGAATGCCCCAGTTCTTTATCCAGCACTCCCCCCCCCTCAAAAGACTGATGATATTTTCAAGAGTTTACAGCACTATATTCTTTACTTTATTTTTCAGAACTGGGGATTGAACCCAGGGGCATTCTACCTCCGAGCTACACCCCCCCAGCCCTATTTTTATTCCTTCCTTCCTTCCTTCCTTTCTTTCTTTCTTTCTTTCTTTCTTTCTTTCTTTCTTTCTTTCTTTCTTTGTTTCTTTTTGCGGTACCGGGGGTTGAACGCAGGGGCGTTCTACCTCCGCACTACGCCCCCGGCCCAATTTTTTATACTTTATTTTGAGACCGGGTCTCACGAAGTTGCGGAGGGCCTCACTAAGGAGACAGAGAGACAGAGAGAGAGACAGAGAGAGAGAGAGAGAGAGAGAGAAAGCTGAGGCTGGCCACGAACCCGGATCCTTAGGTCTCCGCCTCCCAAAGTACTGGGATTACAAGCGTGCGCCACCACGCCCGGCTTTATTCTTTATTTTGAAACATGGTCTCACTAAGTTGCGGAGGACCTCACTAAGTAGCTGAGGCTGGCCATGATCCTGCGATCCTCCTGTCTCAGCCTCCCAAGTACTGAGATTACAAGCGTGTGCCATCATGCCCGGTTTACAGCACTGTTTTCTGACTGGTCAACAAATGCCAATTTTTTTTTAACTGGAGTTACATATAAAATGCTTTCAAATAATAGAGTAAGGATCAGAAACAGACTCACTGAAGAAGAGTTACGATTTAATCGCTTTTTATGATATATCTATGCTAAGTGAATTATCCCATATCTCAGAATAAGCAGAAAACTTCAATAACTCTATTTAGAATTAGAAGTTAATAACAGGACTAGCATTAACATTGATTCTTTATATATGATATCAATAAAATTTTATAACACACAAAACTATTATAAATAATTAAATAGTTGAAAATATTAATAGAAACTACATATTTAGGATTGGATATATTTTAATTTGAGCATTTTCAATCATTTATAACTTAAGCTTAAAAATTTAATTTTCTTTACAGAGAGTTCTGATTGAGAACTACTCTAAATAACTTAATCAGGTATGTGGAGTAAATTTTTAGATAAAAAAGTATGTTGGTATATCTGATTTATTTATTACTATATCAGAAAATGTAATAATAAGCTAGGGGCTTGATGAATTTTTTTTTCTTCTACAATTTCAGCTGATTTCAAAGAGATTATTTAAAAGAGGCAAGGGAATCATTTTTCTTGCCAACAAAATTCTTCTTACAAAGATAAATTATCTTTAAAAGTTTTAAATTTTGATTGAAAACATAAATGTGTTATAAAAATGTTAGAAAAGCAAATCTGTGTAGATACTTGAATGCTAGTCTAAGGAGTTTCGAGGAAAGATAAAACTGCAATCAATGGAGCATTTTTGGATTAGCTATTTGGAAGTAGTTTTAGGTTTTGAATTAGAGGTGTATGGTTTAAAGTAGAAGTTCTCATCGTGGCTTTTGGGATCCTTGAGACTCCATTAGGGGGATAATGATTTCATAACTATTTTCATAATTGTGCTATCTTTACAGATGGTGCGAAAACAATGGTAGGGAAAAGTGTTTGCAATTTAGCATATTCAAGGAAATAGCAACAGACTATACTTGCAATACTGTGTTTTTCATTGCTACATGCTCATGAAAAAAAAGCCAGTTTTATTAATAATGTACTTGATGAAGCAAGAAAATTACTAACCATTGAGTACATTTAAAAAAATATTCTGTGTGACAAAATGGTGAGTACACATAAATCCTGCCTGCTTCATACTTCAATATTATATTCATTTTGTGTTGCAAGTTAAATTCGTTGTTTTTTTCCTCATGTACCACAGTTTTACTTAAAAAAAGATGACAAAGTGCTAATTGAGGAAACATGGTCTCAAAAATGAAATGAGTCTACCACACCAAGGTAAGCAAGTATATGTTGCTAGTAATGAGCATCAAACTCTCAAAGGAAATTAGAATTTTCTAAAATTTGCATTGACCACTCTGAGCTTAGTAACTTCTGAAAACTTATCTACAGATTTGATTATCAGTGATATTAACAAAGATTTTTTGATACTGTATCATGGAAGAAACCAACATTTATAAGAGTTACATGACCCTTATAGACCAATATTTTCCAAATTTTCCAAATGACTAGTTTACAATTGTACCAGATCATGAATGGGTAAAAGGCCTATTCAGAATACACAATAGAACCTGGGTGTCTTTGTAGAAATACGTTCTGTACAATCACTATAATGTTGAATGAAAAACTACAAATATAATTTTAATATGTAGTAGCATTTCACTGATGCTCTGTTTTTATAGACACAATTCCTTTATGTATCTCTTTTTCATCTTGATGGTGACAGTACGCTTTATTAGTAGAGGGCACTGGGGTCACATATCAGGAAGAAGGGACCATCTCTGCTATGTATGGCTGCCTCATCATGGGTCAGTGGTGTGAGAAGTGAGTGAGGATACGAGCCCTCCTCCAGTCAGCCCCCAGAACACACAGTCCCTCTGCCACTTTGCAGGTGCTGACCTGGCAACAACAATCCACAGTCCTCTACACAGGAAAGGCCCTGGATTGAAGGCTTCGTGTCTGCAGGTGAATTCCTTTGCAGGAGTCCTAGTAGCTGTCCTGTGCAAGGCTAGGTTTTATCTCTGGGCCTGTGCTATCTTTGCGGACTCTGCTATCCACCTTCACTTGGGGGCCTCACCCCGTGCCTTCCCACACCACCAGATACTGGTTGCCTCACCTTGTCCTCCAAAGTTTTAAATTTTTTTCTTCCTGTTTGCCCAGGTACAACATACCAGTTTGGATTGGGCAAACACCTAAACTTCTCTGCTATTCAGTGAGTTCAAGCACACCTTTTTTAACCAGGTCTGTCACCCATCCATAGGGAGGATTTCCAAGACTGTCCTTCCTTGGGCACTCTCTTGCAGTGTTAGAGTACTTTAGAAACACCTTTCTTACATCCTGCATTTACTGTCTTTTTCTCATAGTTTAATAACAAAACTTACTCTACTTAAATCTAAATTGCTGTGTAGTTTCACTCTTCTGATCAGACGCACATGGAAACCTACAATTACATCTTGGCACATGAATGTATAAACGCGTGTCTGCAAGTCATTCTTAAAGAAACAAAATGTTATCCATAATTAAACAGATGTTATGTCACATACTTATGTGGAGAAGTTTTCAGTTATTTTTAAAATGTTAGAGCCTGCATAAAGAGAGCAGTGGGCCCTGTTGAAGTTATATAAATTTGGAGATTCTAGATTGTGTGATCATGTGAGGTTGGGATTGATCTAGAAATAGTGACCTACACTAAAGTACCTGGAACAGCTCAGGCCACTAATATGTTATGAGAGAAAAGGCATCATATACATGAAAAAGAATCTAAAGTGACAGAATAATTTTTAATTGAGAGAGAATTCTGAGTGATCACCAGAGCTTTTTATTTAGTCTGTCAAGTAGCATTGTCAAAAATATGCACAGTGTATTGTGACCTAGGAATTGAGAATACACTCACAGTCTTCATTACACTCGTAGCTGCTATAATTCTGATTCCAATGTATTGATCAATTTAATAAACTTTATACAGAAGTTTATTCAGTTATAAAGAATTTTTTTCAAAAATTTAAAATATGAGCCGGGCGTGGTGGCGCACGCTTGTAATCCCAGTACTTTGGGAGGCGGAGACCAGAGGATCCGGGTTCGCGGCCAGCCTCAGCTCGCTCTCTCTCCTTTTCTCTGTCTCTCTCTCTCTGTCTCTGTCTCTCTCTCTACTGTCTCTCTCTCTCTCCTTAGTGAGGCCCTCCGCAACTTCGTGAGACCCCGTTTCAAAATAAAGTATAAAAAATAGGGCCAGGGGTGTAGCGCGGAGGTAGAACGCCTCTGGGTTCAATCCCCGGTACCTCCAAAAAAAAAAAAAAAACTGATTAGACAAAAATTAAAAAAAAAATTTAAAATATGTCAGCTATCCTCTCTGAGTTGGACAAGTTTAAGCTGTAGTTTGATTTAGTGTAATGAAATTAGAAATAAAATACAAGTATAGAATATGTATAATTTTAAAGAAAAATAGTTGTATAAATATATTCTTGACTAAAAGTCATATTGAAAATGATCAAACGGCATGCTATTTTTTTCAAAAAAATATATGGAAAATTTTAGAACTTAATCATTTAGTCTATTTTCTATCACAAGATAGAATGGGGTACAACATAAATTTATCGTTGTAAAATGATTCAGGCAACAGTTATACAAAATAGAATAGTTAAAATAATAATGTTCTCTTATTTTAATGTCCTACTACAAAGTCCAATATCACTTTCCTTGAAAAGAAGTGAACACATTGATTTTCTCAATTCTTCCATTTACTCGCACCACAAAAAGAATTGGATGTTAATAGGGATGTGGTATGTGTGAGATTGTGTGTGTATGGGTGTGTGTGCAAGCAAAAAAGTATAACTATGGATATGTCTTTGAATACAGTGTGCATTTTGAAAGCTAATTATACACATGCTACATATGCAATTATTAAAAGAGTATGTAGACCTTCTAGAGACCAGAGAACATTACAGAGAAGTCATTTCAAAGGTATTCTAAAAAGGTATAGCAAGATATGTGCGAATGCTTTATGGTAGAAACAATACAGGAAGAAAAGAGCAGAGATCCACAAGCTCCTTGTCCCTTTGTATAAATTTTGAAGAGGTTTTCAGAAATAAATTAGACTTTATCAAAGAAAAAAAAAGGGCAGTGGTTAGTTTTGGTCAAATAGGATAGGCTGATAAGCTTTGACATGAGGGAGTATGAGAGTGAACCAGCTCAGAGAGAGATAAAGGATAGGACTTCATTTGTCTTCAGCGTCTTAGGTGCTTCCTATTCGGATCCGAATCTCTGTTTCAGAGCAACACTATACATCTCAAAATATTTATTTTAAGATGGGAGACAGCTGGGTGTGATGGCACAAACCTGTAATCCCAGTAGTTTGGAAGCTGAGACAGAATCACAGGTTCCAGGCCAGCCTCAGCAACTTAGTGAGACCTTGTTTCAAAATAAGAAAATAAAATAGGTCTGGGGGTATAGCTCAGAGATGGAATGCCCCTGGGTTCAATCCCCAGTTCTCCCCCACCAATAAAAAAGGGAGAAATGATGTGCTTAAATGTGGAACAATTTAAATAATATTTAAATATTTAAAAGCACTCTAAATAGTAAAGCAGACAATCTCCAAGACTATGAAAGGTTCATGAACATTTTGTGTTTTGTCCTAAATACTTTAAGAAATCAAAAGATGTTCTGTTATCTTCATTCTCTGCACTTCTCTCTTGGTTAGCATATTTAAAATGCTTTTTAATTTTATTCTATTATTGGTACATTATAGTCTCACATCATAAAGTAGTTCATAGTGATAGTGACATACATGCACACAGCATATCCTGGACTATAAATTCTCTTCTATAACTTTTAAGGTTAGAAAATTTCTTGAAGACATATTTAGAGTTTTAATAAATTAAAAAGTGAAAATTATCTTGATGTTTATAGCTTTCATAGAGTAACATTGGCCTTTGAACAAATTATATGTAATTATGCCACAGTGCACATTCATTAAGTTTAGAATCATTATTCTGTGTTCATAGAATTAGAATTTTACTTTCATTCTCAGTTTTAGAAAAAGGTTCATCTAGCATGATAATTTACTTGATTTATTTAGGTAAGTGCAGTAGTTTTAAAATTAAAATGATAGACCTACTTTAGAAAATGAAGAGTCAATTTAGCCATTAACATTCTTATGAAAATGGTAGCTTTAAAACAATACCTATAATACATATAACATTAGTGAATAATGCTGAAATGTTTTTGAAATTAAAAATGTACAGTTTCATTAAAAATATCAGTGTATTTTTTATGTCAGTATAAGAGCCTGTGAGACAAGATAGAAGGAAAGTAAATCAATGGTTTAAGTCCTTAAGATATGAAAGATAAATGTCTGGAAGTTGCTATTTAAGGGTAGTAGAATTTTCGGCAATTTCAAAATGAGGTACTTGTACCTCTAGAGTAAAAAAAAAATGAAAAAGAGAAAAGAAAATAAATAGAAAAGGAAAGAGAAAAAGAAAGAGTTTATTCAAGGAGGCATGCAATCATAAATAGTATTTTGTGAATTTGTGTACTGAGGATTGAACCCAGGGCCTTGTGCATGCTGATCATGTGTTCTACCACTGAGTTACATCCCCAGCAGTATTTCTCTATAGTAATTGTAGTGCTTTTGCAAATGTATAGGAAAAACAAATTTTAATAAATAAAGTCATATGTTTTAACCCTTTATAAGTAGCTCCAGTTTTTGGACATAAATGTTAATTCAGGCCAGTGGTATAATAGAAGCCCAGAATACTTTAGTAAATCCATGCAGCAGGTAAGTGGAGAAATGATCTTTGTGATTGATTTTACCCAGTATAATGATATTTGTTGAGTATTCAAGAAACAAAGTGATTTTCTTCGTTATAACATATGTATATCCTTCGCTTTATCATAAAATGTGGTTTTTGACACCAATGTTTAAAATACTTTTCTAATTCTGAAAGATTATGAGGGAGGTCACTTTTAACCACCACCCACATTGCCCAGAGTGTTGAAAGCAGTTTCCTATGTACCAAATACGCCCAGCAGGAAAGAAACAAGACGCTGCGTTCAATGTGTATGCTTGGACATTTCTGTCAAGCAGAAAGAAACTCACATACCAACAGAGTGTGTTTCTACAAAGTGACTGTATACAAACATGTTTGCTCAAGAACAAAGCTGCATCCCTTATTCAGGACCTACTTGTGCCAGTTAACTTTGTTCAACTGCAATTTGTTCTTAAGAAAATATTAACCCTGTCATTTTACCAATCATTGGACCCTTGAATCTTTCGTTTTCTAGGAGCCCATTGTTAAAAGGAAAGCACCTACCTTTCTAGAATATTTTCTGGTAATCATCTCATGGGCCAGAAAACAACAACAACAAACAACATCCCATTTTTCTTATTTGCACTATTGTTTTTTGTCCACTGTGTCTCTGCAGTGGACACAACACTGCCATTTCCCCATGAAGCATACATTTAAGCCTTACTGCCAGTCATTTCTTCTTACTTGTCCAGTGCAAACATCTATTTCACATGTATTCTGAAAGTAAGTTATAATAATATCCGTAGGGGAGCTGCATAGTTTCAATTATTAATAATAATGTCCTGAGCAAGAAGGAATTTACTTTTTAAACTTAGATTATTTATGTTCTCAGTTTGCTACATACACAGTTTTGAGGTTGGGTTTGGGGGTATGTTTTATTGTGGAATTTAAATTGTTCAAAATGTAGAGTTTAAGAAGTCATATTTAATCCTCATTATTCAGAGATGAAAAACACTTATCTCTCCACAAACAAAGCAGTCTTTTTACCAAAGCATATTTCATCAGATATAAATGTGTTTACAACCCAGTGCTTCTTTCCAAACGCCAGTGGATTCATTGTCAGTTACTGTGCTGTCCTCCTCCTCTCTTTTCCTCCTCCTCTATGATTACCACTTTTTTTTTAAGTACATAGTTTGTAAATGATGTGCTTTGTTTGCTATGAGATTTTTAACTAACAAAGCAAACAGAAAGCTTCTGGACCCGTTCCTCTCACCATTATTCACCTCCGGCCAAGCCCAGGGAATGTCTTCTCAGCAAGGAGGCGGCCACTCCTTCCCCTGGGAAACACCAAGCTAAGGGTGTGAATAGACTGAGGGAACTTCAATCCTCTGAGACAACAAATACCACTGAATCATTTATTTGTTGGCTGCTTCTCTTTCGCCTCCCACTCTCTTCCCTGTAAAACAAGAAAGTCATTATGGTTCCTAATTCAAATCTACAATTACAAAGATAAAGTAACTTATTAAGACTAAGGACAAATGATTTCATAATAATTGAAAAGAGTTAAATATATTAGCATGTAGTCTAAGAATGTGGTGGTCCCAAAGGTGGGATCCATGGATTGATACAACTTTTGGACTTGAGCTACAAAATAAGTCCTTTACCAAGATGTTGGTACCTTAAACAATGATAAACATGATGTCTATTTCATGAGACAAAGTGTTCTTTCCACATAAAAGTTTAACTTAAACAAGGAGAGATCAGGAATTTGTATGTTGTCAGAAAGAAAGTGAGGCAAGACAAAATAAAGAATAATAAATATGCAAAAATAAAGAGAAGGATTAAAATGCATGATTTCCAGCAGAGAATATGATCCATTATGGTCAAATCAATTACTTAGAGTATATCAGAATTATAATTAGTTTAAAATATATCAGAATTACAATTAATTGATTTAGTACCCCATAATCTTTTCAGATACTTTACACTTTATTTGAATGTAAGAAAAACTGAGCATGAAACTAGTTAACAGTATGTAATTAAAGTTCACAGACATCAGTATGAATTTATTCATGAAAACACTGTAAATGTGGTATATACTCACAATGGAATCCAATTCAGCCATAAAGAAGAAAAATTATAAGCCGAGCGTGGTGGCGCACGTTTGTAATGCCAGCACTTTGGGAGGTGGAAAACGGAGGATCCGGGTTCGCGGCCAGCCTCAGCTCTCTCTCTCTCTCTCTCTCTCTCTCTCTAGTGAGGCCTCCGCAACTTCGTGAGACCTGGTTTCAAAATAAAGCATAAAAAATAGGGCTGGGGGTGTAGCACGGAGGCAGAACGCCCCTGGGTTCAATCCCCGGTACCGCGAAAAAAAAAGAAGAAAAATTATGTCATTCTCAGGAAAATGGATGGAACTAGAGAATATTATGCTAAATAAGTTCAGCCAGTCTCAGAAAGTCAAGAGTTTTACGTTATCTTTCATATGTGGAAGCTATGGAGAAAATAGGAAACAAAAGGGACTTTAATGTGGAAAGTATGTCATATTTTATAAATATATCATTTGACCTTTTCAAAGATGATTTATTGTAAGATAAAATAAAAAGTATTCCTTGAAAAAATATATAGGGTCCTTCTTTGTCTCCTCTCATTGTACTTTTTTCCTAATTTTGACATACTAGGTTACAGTCACATCAAATAAATAATCTGCAAATAAATTGTTCATTTCAAAATATTGTTTCTTCTGCTAAAAACACCCTGGCCACTCACCTACTCTTACATCTATTATTTTTATTTCTCTGTTTGGCATACTTCTACATAATATGAACACTACTTAAAAGTTTCTTTCCAGTACAAATTTCTTCTTATATACTTCTGTAACATGTCTCATAAGTTTATTAGTCTTTGTCATGTTGTCAGTTAACTTGACATGTGTGACTTTGCCTAAAATGTGTAACCCAGAAATTACATTTTGTCCATTTTAGTGTTTATAATATTATTCACCATGCTGAAAACCAAAAGATTTTGATGACATACTTAAGTGATGAAAACCATTGAGGCATATGTGGTAGGGTACCTTTCCCACAGTTCAGGCTTGCCAGTAACAACTACCTAAATTAATTATTCTAGATTCAAAATCTCATTGATAAGGAAAAATTACATTAAATCTTTCTCTTGATTAAAACTTAAATTATCTGGGCAAGAAGACTGATTAATATCAACTAATTTTTCTGACAATTGTCAAGCCCCAAATTCAAATAATTTATTTTTCTATTAGTCATAATAGTAAATATATTTCCTTAGGCAACACTACAGCATTTGTAACTTTGCAATACTTAATTAAATGCTAAGGAGATACTGGAATGCTTTGGAATTCATTAATGAGTCAATTAGGAAATTATAATGCCTTAGAAATATTGGTATTTCAACTACTTTATCAAATAAAACTATGCAGAAGATTTGAAAACTTATGTACACATAAGATCTACTCACAGCATACAAAAATTTGAATATAAATATTTTTAACAATTTTATTTATAATCTTCAAAAATTGGAAGCAATGAAAGATGTCCTTCAATAAGTGAGTGGATAACTAAACTATTATATATTTATATAGTGGAATGCCATATAGTTATAAATTAATGAGCTATCAAACCATATGTTAGTGGATACATTTTAAAAGAATAATTTTAGATATAAAAGCCAGTCTGAAAAGGCCGTATGCGAAACAATTCTATTTGAGTGACATTCTGTAAAAGGCAAAACTGTAGAGCTTATAAAGAGATCAGGGTTTTGGGAGGGGGGTCCAAGGAGTAGGGGAAAGACATTGAATACAGATATTTTTTGTTGTAAGGCAGTATAACTATTCTGTAAGGTACATGACACTATGCTTTTGTTAAAGCCTATATCAATTTAAAGGACTTGGAGTAAAACTTAATGTATGCAAATTTTAAAAACTACTTGGGAAATTGTGACAGTTCATGGGATAAAATGCAGATTGTATCGAAGAAACAAATTTTATCACATGTATAAAACAACTTCACAGAGGAGATGAGGAAAGTACATGATGAAAGAAATTTTGTGAATAAATAGAACCTGGAAGACTAAAGGCAGGAGGAACTGTGGGTAAGTACTGTACTCTGGTCATTAAAGTTAGGTCACCCGAGAGTAAAAGTTAACAATTTTGAAACAAGAATACAAGTATATTGGAATTGAATATTTAAGTAAATGGCCAATGATAGAAGGTTTCTTATTATCTAAGTAGGTTACAGATAAACAAGGGAGATTCATGTTTAGCTTAATATAGATAGACATGGATCTAGAATCAACAAGTAGTTGATTCTAGAACTAGAGCAGGAATTATAAAAAGTGGGCCTGGAGTGCCAAAAAATATGGACATGCTAAGAATGCTTTTAATGAGAAAAAAAGAAAAGGGGAGTGAAAAGAAGGAAAGCTACAATGTATGACAAAGGGACATAGGAGCCAAATGAAAGAGCTTCCAATGTTCAACGCTGCCACAATTTAGGCAGAAAATAATGTAGTACTGGATTGTCACCCAAAGTATAAAATAAATTTTCATTATCTGTGTGTGTGCATATATATAAATGTGTGTATATATATGAGTAAAATGTCTTTATAATAATATATCAGGATTGAAAAAAATCTTGGTTAGCTTGCACTTTTTAATTTTTAATCACACATACACAATACACACACATGCAATAATACACACATGTGCTGTGACTCCCTACACAGAAACTGACATTGGATGACATTGTTAGTGTTTATTTACTTTGTGTGTGTGTGTGTGTGTGTGTGTGTGT
>PVJS01001877.1:0-91142 GCA_004027185.1 Glis glis | reverse complement strand
TCTCTCGCTCTCACTCTCTCTCGCTCTCTCTCTCTCACTCTCTCTCTCACTCTCTCTCTCGCTCTCTCTCTCGCTCTGTCTCTCCTTCCTGCTGCCATGCCCTGAGCTTCAAACTCTGGCCTCACAAGAACTGAACCAATGCAGAATGTCAAAATTAAAAAAAAAAACCAACTGTGAGCAAATAAATCTTCCCTCCTCTAAGTTGTGTGGTGAGTCATTTTGGATTATAGCAGTCAAAATGTTGACTGAGACACCGCTTATGCATTTTGTCACTGCATCTTCAACTGTGATGGAAAAAGTCATTTTCACGTGAAGCTTCAAATGAGAATAGTATTTTCTTGCCCAAAGCAACAATCTTTAAGATTAATTTTTTCTTATGCTGTGAACATTTGCTTTGCAGGGCAGCAGAAAGTTTCAAAACCAGAACTGTAACTCTTGGAAGAATTCTGATAACTATTTGATATGCTTTATTGAATTGTCCATAAATGCAATTTTATTTTATAGTGACTGACTGACCAAGTTTCCTGCCTCAGCATTGGTGGTTCCTGCTCTGGTGCTCATAAGGGAGAGTTAATATTTGTGCAGCCGCTTTAGGGACAGGCAAGCCAGCCTCCCACTCCGGATCTTGGTGTTACCCCACGTGGGATTATCTCTCCTGCAGGCACAGCCACTCTCACCACTCACTGGACTGCTATTGCCACCCTGGCCACCAATCTAGACCCAGATCCAGTCCCAGCCACCTCCTGGGGCTCGAGACATGCACATGAACGCAGAGTCAAATTCTATGTGACTTCCCACTGTGCCCAGAACCTGAGCCACTCATGTGTGGGCTGTGCATGGGCCACCACGCCAGGTGCACACCACCACCTGGCCAGACATCTGTGCTCCTGTGCATGCCCCCTTGTCCCACCAAACTTCCCTTACAAAACACAAGTTCAAAGGCAAATTACGGCCGGGCATGGTGGCGCACGCTTGCAATCCCAGTATTTTGGGAGGCGGAGACCGGAGGATCCTGGTTCGCGGCCAGCCTCACCTCTCTCTCTCTCTCTTTCTCTCTCCCTGTCTCTCTCTCTCTCTCTCTCTCTCTCTCTCTCTCTCTCTCCTTAGTGAGGCCCTCCACAACTTCGTGAGACCCGATTTCAAAATAAAGTATAAAAAATAGGGCCGGGGGCGTAGCGCGGAGGTAGAACGCCCCTGCGTTCAATCCCCGGTACTGCAAAAAAAAAAAAAAAAGGCAAATTACGAGGAATCTTCAGACAGTGTTAAGTCAGCATTCTCACAGCTATCACGTAAAAGATCTGACGATACAACTTAGAGGAAGGAAAATATATTTGCTCATGGTTTGGAGATTCTGAGTAGAGTCGGTGTGAGGCCAGGGACCGCGGATCTCAGGGCATGGCAGCAGGAAGTGGAGAGAGGGAGAGTACAAGGCTCCGCTCACACCATGGAGGCCAGAAGCAAGATAGCAAGAGCAACGAGAGAATGAACCATATATAATCCCTCAGGCCACAGCCACAGAGATCTGCCTTCTCCGGCCACGTCCTACCAGCCCAGGCTACCACCCACATAAGTCCATTGCAATGGATTTAACCACTGCTGAGATTACAACCAAGTCCCACTTCCAACATTGCTACCTTGTGAGTCTGGGAGGCATTCGACTTCCAAACCATTACCGAGAGAAAGGGCAGAGCACAGAAGTCAACAGGTCCTTGACTGCAGGATTGTGTGCAACCTCTCAGGTCCTTGAAGCCAGCCCTGCCCCTACGTGCCTGTCACATATGATGCTGAATCTTCTTCAAAAAGGTTATCACATGGTGGAGTCAAACTCCCAATTTACCAACTAGGGGGTCTCCACTAGGATCACAAAGCCCCAGTTTTCTTATCTGTAAAGTGGGAGTAAAATAGGCCACAAATCAATTGCTCTAGGAGTTGCTTTACAACAATCCATGTAAAGTCTTAACACAATGCCTGACGCAGAGTAAGTGCTCAATAAATCACAGTTCCAAATATTTCATTACCCATGACATGAGGAGGGAAGGCACAGTGGATAAGATGGTGACCATTTACAATGCAATCCTGGGGCCAGACATTGCTGGCTGTAACTGGGCAAGTGACTCTCCTGTGCTTTCATTCCTCATTTGTAATAAAACTTATGGATTAATTAATGCATGTAAAAAAATTTAGAAAACAGCTGTCCATATGCTACAGGACAGTAAAGAGCTCCACACGCCTCACCTGGGGAACGGTGGCGGCAGCACCACCTTGGCCAGGCCTCCGGCGCCTCAGCTTCCAGAGACCGCCAGCAAAGAAGCCAGCCAAGAAGCCAGCGACAGGATGTGAAGCCAGCGACTGCAGATCAACATAGAAAGTGGTCGGCACCTCACTCCATGCTCGACAGAGACCCAAAAGCCCGGACTGCCTGGCTGGAACCTGCGGCAGCAGCAGCGGTGGTGGAGCCCATCCCTTCCTTCAGAGATCCAGAGAGGTGCTCAACAAGACCATAAGTTAATGAGCCTCCCCAGCAGGAGACTGCCCAGCATGGCTACAAGGACTTGTGTGATCAACAATAGACTCGCGGGGTCTGACACTTTTCCGATCTCCCCTGTGGAGGTGGGGGGCTGCAGTTTAATAAACACTGTTTAGTACACAGCCCCCAGGGACAATCGGGAGGGAGAGACCTACAGTTCGCAGATCACAATGCCCTTGCAGGATCTTTGGGGATTGCCACAGGACACCCAGTCATGGAGTCTGGGGAGAAATCAGACCAACCCAGTCTTCTCTGGGAAGAACGCAGAGCCTCTCATTTGTACTGGGTCTGCTCCCAGGGACTCCCGCCACCTGCTTAGGCAGAGAGAGACACAGGCCCAGGGTCCTGCGCTTGTACTGGGGCAGGTCCCAGGGACACTCGCGGCCTGTGCAGCAGAGAGAGACAGGCTCAGGGTCTCTGGAAAGCACAGAGCCCCACACTTACACTGGGTCTAGCCCCAGAGTTACCTGTCACCTGCATAGGCAAAGAGAGACACAAGGACAGGCCCTGTGGAGAGCGTGGAGACCCATGCTTGGAGTGAAAGGGGCACCAGAGGCACTCGGTGCCTGCACAAGCAGAGAGAGACACCATTCCAGGGTCCCAATCACTGGAGGAGACCAAGAATTGGGGCTGCAAATTGACATCATTGCTATAGATTACTGAGCAAGTGAGAACGCTTGGAACGTGCTCAAGAACCTCGATAATAAGTGGACCTTAAGTGGCCAGAAGTATCCACGCAGACCCAGGAGGGCGGCAGAGGCCAAATGTAGTGGTTGTTTCCTTCCCCCCACCCTTTTTCATCATTGCCATATATATGTATATATACATATAATATATATATTGTCAAATATACATTTTCCCCCTCTGTGCCATTTCATTCTGTATGTTTTTCTGGTGGTTTTTTGTTTGTTTTTGATTTTCAGCTACTCTGTACTTGTATATTTGTAGCATTGTTTTTTTTTTCTTTATCTTTGTTTGTTTGTTCTTTTCCCCATCCCTTTTGCAAGCTTCTTCCCTCTCTCCTATCTCCTCTCTTCTCTCCATTTCTCTTTTTTTTTCTTTGCCTTGTATTAAATCCATTTCGTATCACTATACCTAAACACCTCACACTGGCTACTAGATTCCTCCTTTAGTTTCACTATCTCTAATCTTTACTATATATTACCTTACTACACTCAAACTCTTATTCTGCTCAATGCTATTCTCCACTTTACCAAGTGAAAGCCTTTGCGAATGAACAAATTATCCAATCTTCCATCCTGCCAGAAATAAGAGATGTCACAATAAGCAGAGCTCAAATGAAATCTTGTTACATAATAATCCCACACACAATTACACCTGCTTAACAGTGATTGCCTCAGCCAGAAGGGCTGCAGATTGATGTGAATCCTTAACAAAGTAGAACCTGGCAAAAAAAAAAAAAAAGGTGCACTGTCTGCACAGGCTAAGGCTAAATAATATTCTAAATGACAAAGTGTTCATCTGGATATTGTCACCATTATCAGCAACAATAAAAGATAAAGAATATTTAATACAAGTTACCACACACTGGCCTTGAACCTGTGATCCTCCTGTCTCAGCCTCCCAAGTACCGGTATCACAAGCAGACACCACCAGTCCCTGCACATACACCCAATTCTTGCATTGGTAGTATATCATAGCTGCCTTCCATATATACCAGCTTGGAGAATCCTGGAGTGTTCTAAATATTATTTTGAAACTCAAAAAAATGTTTACAAGAATAAATATGACTTTCATTTCTAGTTATATAGATAATGAGATGTTCAGAGAAAGTCTTTCAGTATTGGCTCTGAAAATTATTGATAAATTTTTAAACTTTCTTAATATAAGTGGCTGAACTTTCAGGAAAGAAATAAGATCCATACTCTAAGAAATAAAAAAGTAAAAATCCTGAGAGTGCAGCCTATCTTGTGCTGGGTTTGTTAGGAGTTAGTACAGGGGGATGTATTGGCCATGCTAGGTGCTCACACAATGGAGAGAATAGACAAAAACATGAAGCCTGTGTCCTTGTCCGTTTTCTGCTGCTCTAACAAAATGCCACAGACTGGTTAAATTATAAAGAAAAGAACTTTATTTCTCACATTTCTGGAGGCTGGGAAGCCCAAGAACCTAGTACCAGCATCTGGTGAGGGCTTTCTTGCTGCATCATAACACGGAGGAGGGTATCACATGGCAAAAACAAAGGAGCCTGTGTGCTTAGTTCTCTCTTCCTCTTTATATTAATAAAGCCACCACTCTCAGCATGGGACCCCAGCCGCATGACCTCCCAAAGGGCCCACCTGCAAATACCATCAACATACGAATTTGGAGATTAAGTTTCCAACACATGAACATTTAGGAGATACATTCAAACCTTAGCAGCCTGTAGAAGCCAACGGGATGGACTGGAAGACATCCACGTGAAGCTAGAATCCCAGAAAGGCTGCACTGTCAGAGGACGGAAGGCAAGGATCCTAGAGAGAGTGACAGTGGAAAAGCTTACTCATCATCCTAGATTTAAATAAAAAATAAAAATGGGGAAAGCAATCCTTCTAGAATACCTAATCACACGTCTGTCATCAAATATATTTGTGGTCAGAATTTATACCATCTTTATTTCTACTCCTCAATAAATTTTAGCCAATTAGCCAGGCATGGTGACACATACTTGTAATCCCAGTACTTGGAAGGCTGAGACAGGAACATCACATTTCAGGCCAGCCTTAGCAACTTAGAGAGACCCTGCTTTAAATTTATAAATATATATATACAGCTAGGGGTGGATGTAGCTTGGAGGTAGAACATCCCTGAGTTCAATCTCTAGTCCTACGAAAAAAAAAGAAGCCAATTATTTAGTTTCAAATACTCCCAACGGAACTTATTGGTGTGATAGAAATGTTCAAAACTGGATTGTGTTAATGCACAATTGCACAAATTTGTAAATGTACTAAAATCCAGTGAGGACACTTAACATGGGTGAATTTATAACCTGCAAAAAGAGAAAGAGACTATCTTGCTCCTCACACTGGTTATATATCCATAAATGACTTTTTCTATAATATAAGCAGTTAATGTGCTTCACTAGTACTATTTCCACTAATTAAATATATAATCCAGCCACCAGGTGTGTTGGTGCACACCTCCTGTAATCCCAGTATTTGGGAGGCTAAGACAGGAGGATGAAAGGTTCAAGGTCAGCTTCAACAATTTAGTGATACTTTCAGCAATCTAGCAAGACCCTGTTTCAAAATAAAAAATAAAAAGGACTGGGGGTGTAGCTCAGAGGTAGAATGCCCCTGGGTTCAATCCCCAGTACCTCCTCCCCCCCCCAAAAAAAAAGAATCCAAAGGGAAAAGAAATCCCAGAAGAGAAAGATTAGGTGAAAAGACTTATCTGAGCCATGAGAGACTGGCTCTGCATTATCTTCCAACATGATTTAAGCTTGGCCAACAATCTAGCTCAGATCTACATCCATCCACCACCATGCCATTCATACTATGATTATTCATTTAAAAAAAAACATGTTAGCAGCGATAACGATCTTGAAATAAGTAGAAGAGCAAGAACCAACACATAACAACATGTCCTTTTGTCTTGTTGGTGAGAGGTGGAGTAAACGCAGGGCTCTGTACCCAGCCATCCTGAGAAATGCAGCACGAGGGAATTCCAACCAGCCCCAGTCCTCTCGCTGTCTTCCTCTCTGACATGTTTGCGCTTCTTTGGTCTATGATTACTTTCCCCAACAAGGTGTTGGGACAAACATGCCACTGCTCCTCCACCTCTTGGGTTAATGATTTGCACGTATTGTTTGTCCCGATCTTTCACATAAGCTAGATGAGTCTGTTCCCTATTTCACTTCCAGCTAACACTGTTTCCTCTTATCATAGAACACATGAATCCCCCTCGACACTGATGATGTCCTTCTCTGAGGCTTTTATAACTTCCTTCTCCCAAAAGAACACATTTTGGTAACAGTAATATATTTTAAATATATCATCTGGTGACCGGATTTCCTCCACTATTTGCCAAAGATAATGTTCTCACAGTTCTTTTTAAAACAGAAAGTCAGCTTGGTTTTTTGTTTTGTTTTCTGTTTTGTGTTGTGGTGCTGGGGATTGAACCCAGGGGTGTTCTATCACTGAACTACATCCCCAGCCAGTTTCTCTTCCTGAAGGCAACAAACAGTTCTTTGATTAAAAAGTCCCGTGGGTAGAACTGGATCAGAGAGTATATAGTTTTCTCGATCCTGGTATGTATACGAGCTCCAGAATTGCGTAATTTACACCACTCCCATATGAAGACATTCTCCTTTCTCAAAATGGTTGCCGATATGAAAGGCAAGGAACTTTTTTTTCATACGCATCTCTTTGGTCCTAAGATCCTAGAAAATGGAAATGTTGCCAGACCATTTTATTCACTCATTATTTTTTTTTTATTTTCAAGCAGGGTCTCACTAAGTTTCTGCATGCTGTTCTGGAACCTGTGATCTTCCTGTCTCAGCCTCCCAAGTGCTGGGATTACAGACGTGTGCCACTGTGCCTGGCCCTATTTTTGTTTTGTTCTTAATATCACAAAATAATGCATGACATTTGTAAAAAGTCAAACAATGCAGAAACACAGGAGAAGACACCTCCACTGTCCTCACTCCATCTTGTTCCCCACCAGAGGTAAAATCTGTGGTCAGTTTGGTTGTGTGATCCTTTCAGATCCAATCTCCTATGCCTTTCTGTCTGTGTTATACACGTGAGAGCGTGCACACGCACACACACACACGCACCAACAATGTAACTGTCACAGCAGAGAGCTTTTCCTGCCAGCAAGTAAGTACATTTCTGGCTTCTTCTTGTCAGCTTTATAGAATTCTATTTTATGACCACACCATGATTAATGGAATAGGTATGTGTTTAAGTAGTTTTGAGTGTTTTGCTATTACAAATAGGCTTCAGTGAAATAACAGGGGAAAGCACTAGCTACTGAGCAACCATCGTCTGAAAGGCTCCATCAGCTCACTCCCACGCTGGAAGGTGTGGGAACAAGCCTAGATTCCTGTCTAACTTCTTAATGTATGAACACTGATGGATGAGAAAAAAAGACCTTTCTTTTGAACTTGCCTTTTCCTGAACACCAGTGAAATCTAGCATCTTTTCCTATATTTTGTTATTTGTATGTGTTTGCCTGTTAATTGCCCGTGCATTTCTTTATCCATTTTCCCTAGTCTTGTTCACACTGGTTCATAGAAATGCTCTATTTTATGGCAAGTTACCAATGGTCAACTCTTCATGTAAAAATATTTTCTACTAGTCTGTTATCATTTCGTTTGGCTTATATTTTCTCGCGATACACATGTTTACATGTCGTATGTGGTCACCTCGATAATTGATGCTTACTGGGTTTCTGTCTTGCCTGGCCCCAAATTTCAAAACAATGTTCTTATATTTTATTTCAATACTTTAGTAGTTTGGGTTGTCATATGAACACTCTGTTCTCTCTGGGCGCCCCATATTCCATTTTCAGTCCGTATTGTTCACTTACTTGGAGTTTCTTTGGGTTTCTGTTGAGAAGAATGAGTCATTTTTGTAACACTTTCTCTGGGTGTGGTTGAGCTCTCAATATCTTTTGCTCTCATTTCAGGAAATGGGATACATCTGCTTACCACTCTCCACTCGGCCTTTACTGGAAGCCCCATTTTTTCCCTAGCATTAGTATGCTTTTAATCACATTTGTATATCTTCCCTTTCATTTCAATGGCATTTTGGAAGAAAATAGGATATATGTGCAGTCTGCCATCTGTGTATGTGTGTCTTCAGAAACATTTTATCATGAAATGAAACTATGTACACAATGGAAACTTTGGAAAATGCAAAAAAAAGGAAAAAATTAAAATCAACCAAAATTCCACTACTTGACCATAAGACATGTTAAGATGTTGGTGAATCATTTTCAGTATTTTTAATGCCCATAAATAAAATTTTTATAAAAAATTTGGGTCATAGCATATATTTAGTCTTGTATTATGTTTTTAAAATTCATACTGAGCCGGGCCTGGTGACGCACGCTTGTATCCCAGTTCTTGGGAGGCTGAGCAGGAGGATTGCAGGTTCACGGCCAGTCTCAGGTACTTAGTGAGGCCTCCACAACTTAGTGAGACCCTGTTTCAAAATAAAGAATAAAAAATAGGCCTGGGGGCATAGGTTAGAGGTAGAATGTCCCTGGGTTCAATCCCCAGTACTGCAAAAAAAAAAAAAATTCATACTGTATGAAGAGTATCTTCCATAGCCTTGAAAAACATGATTTTATAAGTAGCTATAGAGTACTTATCTGCACATACTTCTTAGAAATTAATGACCAATGATGAGCAATGTTATTTTTGTGTGTGTGTGGTTCCGGGGATTAAACACAGGGGCAGTCTACCTCCACGCTACACCCCCAGCCCTATTTTTTATACTTTATTTTGAAACCGGATCTCACAAAGTTGCGGAGGGCCTCACTAAGTAGAGAGAGAGAGAGACAGGGAGAGAGAGAGAGAGAGAGAGAGAGAGAGAGCGCTGAGGCTGGCCGCGAACCCGGATCCTCGGGTCTCCGCCTCCTAAAGTACTGGGATTACAAGCGTGCACCACCACGCCCGGCTGACCAATGTTATTAATTTCTTAAAAAGGTAATACATTCCATGATTCAATGGATAAAGGCCTCTTTCCCATGCCTGACTCTCAGTGATCCAATCTCTCTTCCTGAAGGCAACAAACAATTCTTCAGTAAAGATAAAGTCCTGTGGGTGGAATTAGATCAGAGGGTGTACACCTTTCTAGATCCTAATACATATATATTCTCCAGAATTGCATAATCTACACCACTCCTATATGAAGATATTCTCCTTTCTCAAAATATTTGTCATTTTGAAGGCCGGGCATGGTGGCGCACGCTTGTAATCCCAGTACTTGGGAGGTGGAGACCGGAGGATCCGGGTTCGCGGCCAGCCTCAGCTGAGTAGTGAGGCCCTCTGCAACTTGGTGAGACCCGGTTTCAAAATAAAGTATAAAAAATAGGGCCAGGGGTGTAGCTCGGACGTAGAACCCCCCTGGGTTCAATCCCTGGTACTGCAAAAAAAAAAATACTTGTCAATTTGAGAGGCAAGAAACTTTCATATACATCTCTTTGGTTCTCAGAGCCAAGAAATTGAAAATGTGGTTAGACCATTTTTTCCTATGCTCATTAGCCCAAAAGACATTTTCCATCATAAACTGTCCATTTCCTTCCTTTGCCAAAAAAGGACCCTTTAAAAGTCCTTTCTTATCTTTCAGGGCAATGACCAATCCTCTAAACTTCTCCTAAGGAGCAGGGCCTCTAGCTCCTTTAACTGCATCAGCAGTACATCCACCAAGGCCTACACTCGTATTTTGTATTGATGAGATTTTTAATAATGCTGGAGATTTCTTTCTTGAGGTCCACCACCAACTTCTGACCAGAAGGAAGAGTGACAGCCCACGATCTGCTCAGAGAAGCCATGAAGAGGATGGAAAGTCAGTGTTCCGCAGTGTCCACCATCTGAACTCGCAGACAGCCTGCAGGACTTGGGGCCCATCATCCAGTTTCTCTGTGTCTCGGTCCACTCTCATTCCCAGATGTTGCACACCTCTGCACCTTGGCTCATTCTATCTCTGCGGTCTGGAAGGCTCTTCCAGTCCCGCTACCTCTCCTCCTCTAGGCCGGTCAGCTGTGCATCTTTTATAGACCCTGCAGGAACCTGAGGTGCATGTCTAACATCCTTACCCCACAGTTCGTGAATGTGTCTCCACCCCTTCTCAGAAGCCCAGCAGCTCCCAGCATGTGTCCTTCCTGATGATACCTGAAATCAGTGACCACACACCTGCCCCCACTTACCTTCCCACAGAAACAGCCACTCAAACAATTTCCACCCCACGGGCCAAGCAATTTCCTAAGCGCTGGAAAGACACTCAAGGCCCTTTCTTCCCTGTACCTCCTTTTCCTGGCTTACAAAACCTACCTGTTTCTTCTCAGGCAAATAAAGAACAAATGTGCAATCCCTCCTACCCCAAACATAGGTTGGCTGAAGTCTGCTCTCCTCTGAGCCTTCAGTACTTGTTCCTGTCCTATCTAACCTGCAGGTGAATTCCAAGTATAACGTCTTCCTGACTCGGTTTCCTTCAGCTCCCCATAATTTATTGCCATCTCTGTTCCTTGTGACACTCATCAGACTCTACCCTTTATTATAAGCCTTTCAGTTGTGGCATGCTTTTAGTAGATCATTCGCTAATTTTATTAATGAGTGTGTGTGTGTGTGTGTGTGTGTGTGTGTGTGTGATGCTGGGGATGGAAGCCAGGGACATTCTACCCCTGAGCTACACTCTCAGCCCTATTTTATTTTTTTTATTTGGAAACAGGGTCTCCTGAAACTTCTGAGAGCCTCCCTAAATTGCTGAGGCTGGCTTCCAACCTGCGATCCCTCTCTTTTAGCCTCCCAAGTACTGGGATTACAGGCATGTGCCACCACACCTGGCTTATTTTTTTTTTCTTGGCAGATAGATGGTGGCTGTATCACTAATTTTATTAATGGATTTTTTTCTTTGCAGATAGATGGTGGCTTTATTGCCTGGATCTTCAGAGATGTTCGCTAAACAGGTCGGGGTGCAACACTGTTGGCTTAGGCTTTTCATTTCTCAATCTCATCTTGCTAGAACATCTCCCTAACCTTCTTCCCCTTGGCCACCCGCCAGCACCCACTCACCTCCTGGCCGCTCCAAGTTCACGCCCACAGGCCTGATGCCTTCGGATCCGGATCCCGAGAGCCGGAATCGGATACCGCCTGCAGCTCCGCACCCGGGCTGCGCTCTTGCTGCCAGGGTGCGACCCCATGCGCGCCTCCGGGACCCTGAGCCTGCCTCCCGCCTCCACCGCTCGGGCTCCTGGCCTCGGGGCCTGTGCTGTGCAAACGCCCTGGGGTAGGAACTTTTTATGCTAATACCTGGGCCCCTTCCAACCCGGAAATTCTGGCTGAATGATCCCAGGCGCGCCCTGAGCATGGGGAATGTTAAACTTCGGAGAGACCCCGGCGCGGCGGGTGTCCGCGATCGCGTGGGGACGGCTGCAGGAGCGCGGGCCTGCGCGGCGCCCTGTGCGCGGGCGGCTCCTCCCCGGGCGCGGCGGGCTGGGCCGGGCCGGGCTGGGCTGGACCGGGCTGGGCGGGGCGGGACCTGGGCTCGGCGCCGCCGGGATAAACGCGCCCGCGCGCCGCGGCCGGAGACGCTGGGTCTGCGCGGACGAGGCGGGCTTCCGGGAGGCGGCGAGTCGGTGAGTCGGGGGAGCGGGGAGGGTGCGGACCCGCGAGGGGACCGCGGGGAGGGATCGAGCCCGGGAAGCAGCGCGCTTCCGGGGGCTCCCGGCTGCAGCGCGCCCCAGCTCGGGGCTCCAGAGGCGGCGGGGACCACAGCCCCGACCCCAGGGCTGAGCTGCTTCTCCGTCCCCTCCAGAGCGCAGGGCGGCTGCGGCCCGGGGCGCCCCGGTCCCCTCTCCCCGCGCCCTGCCTCCCGCTCCCCACCTCCCCCGGGCAGCAGCAGCCCTGGCTGTCTGCTGCCCAACACTTCCGCCCCTTGCGACCCAGGGCCCTTAGCAGGACAGATTGCTGCGGGGCCAGGGCCAGGGACACGGGGCGCCTGCTGAAACTGAACGGAGTTAACTCACACCAAGTAAGTCTTCAGCCTGATGAAATTGAATGCGCTCATATCTCTAAGAAAGAATCTTTTTAAAAAACCCAGAAATGTACATTTACTTTTGCTTGTAGCTATGCGTCCAGTAAAGATGGCCACTCTAAAAGTTTTTCATTGGTATAGCAGGGACTGTTCATTCCTATGCCAGCAGAAACACCCATCACAGTTCTAGCGAGTACTTATTTTGCTGTCTTCATGTGACCGTCACTGCTCTAGCAAGGCGTCCACACTGGAGGTGTGCCACCTCATGGGGATTGGGGCGCAGAGAGGGACCAGGGGACTTGCTCTGCAACGTGGTAGGTTCTGGAATCCAGCCAGAACCTCGCCGCCTCCCCCACCAGTGCGCCCTAGAGAAGAGTATGTGCAGGGCATTGCCCAACCCCTTCCCAGTTCCTGTGAACTAGGAAGTAGAATATGTTACCAGTATTAATTCGTTTACTCCTGCAGTTCCTTGTGCAGTATTAGCATCAGCCTCTAAAAAAGAAGAAAAATGAGAGAGGACATAAAATAATTTTTACTAGTTTCAGAGAAAGTCAGTGACAGGTGCAAAATCTGAACCTAAACTTTAATCTCTAGACCTCACTGCCTATCATAGCAGGCACCCTAAAACTTCCATGGGGGCAACCTCTTGCTGCTAGTTATTGGCACAAAAACAGACACATAGACCAGTGGAACAGAATAGAAGATACAGAAACAAATCCACAAATTTATAGGCAATTGATTTTCGACAAAGATGCAGTCGTTTCAACAAATGGTGTTGGGAAAACTGGTTATCTATCTCTAGAAAAATGGAACTAAATCCTTACCTCTCACCCTGCACAAGAGTCAACTCAAAATGGATCAAAGACCTGGAAGTTAGACCAGAGACTGTGAAATTACTAGAGGAGGGCATAGGTTCAACACTCCAACATACAGGCACAGGTAGAAACTTCCTCAACAAGACCCCCAAAGCCCAGGAAACTAAAACAAGAATTAATAAGTGGGATAGCATTAAACTAAAAAGTTTCTGCACATCAAAGGAAACCATCAAGAGTCTAAAGAGAAAGCCTATGGAATGGGAGAAGATCTTAGCAAGCTATCTCTCTGACAGAGGACTAATATCTAGGATACACAAAGAACTTAAAAGACTTTACACTAAAAAAAAAATCAAGAAGTGGGCAACCGAATTGAATAGACACTTCACGAAAGAAGAAATACAAATGGCCCATAGATACATGAAAAAAATGTTCAACGTCATTAGCAATCAGGGAGATGCAAATCAAAACTACTCTGAGATTTCATCTGACCCCAATCAGAATGGCAATCATTAAGAAGTCAAACAACAAATGTTGTTGAGGATGTGGGGAAATAGGAACTCTTCTACACTGTTGGTGGGAGTATAAACTAGTTCAACCACTATGGAGATCAGTGAAGAGTCCTTAGAAAACTGGGAATGGATCCACCATATGATCTGGTTATACCACTACTGGGTATTCACAGGCATTAAAACCAGAGAACTACAGTAATATATGCATACCCGTGTTCATAGCAGCACAATTCACAATAGCCAAATTGTGGAACCAACTTAGGTGTCCATCAATAGACAAATGGATTACAAAACTATGGGAAATACACACAATGGAATTCTACTCAGCAATAAAGAAGAACAAAATAATATCATTTACAAGAAAATGGAAGGACCTGGAGAACATTATGTTAAGCGAGATCAGGCAATCACAGAAAGAGAAGGGTCCTATGCTTTCTCTAGTATGAGCAAGCTAGGGAGTAGTTGGGATACAAAAGGGACTCCAGACAATGGTGGAGAAGCCTCAGTGGAGCCAGGGAAGTGGTCTAAGGGAAGGGGAAGAATGAAGTTCATTAATGGAATTACTACCATCGACCATATGTACATATGAGAATATACCAACGTCAGTCTCAGTACTCTGTATAGGGAGGGGGGATGCACCAAGTGCTGTGCGCATGTATGTTACCGTCAACTTGATTTTCATTGTGATGTGAGACCATAATGCACCAATAAACGCACATTAAAAAAAAAAAAGAACCTAAGAGACAGCTGCCAAGACAATGATAAACCATGGGTTTGTTCTTGGTCTTGCACCATGCTAACATGTGACAGTGAAATGTAGAAGTCTAGAAGGGCCTGGCATTAAGTTTTCCTGTCACCCAGGTCCATGATGAGACTTCTGTCCATCACCCCACTGCTGGAAACCACTGAGTAGACCTCTGTCCTTCTGGCATGGACTCACCTAACAGTGTGCCTGAAAGGGGGCATGGCGGCCTGGCCAGGTCACCCAGTGTAAATCTTCTAACAGAGGGAGTGTTGGCAGAGGATTCCCCAGGCGTCCTGTTACAGTGTTCACAGCCTGACCAACACCCTCACAGGTCTGCAGGTACACACCCCGGGATGGTGTATTTAAAATGAGAGTCCTCCTCAGGTTGTGACAGTAGTCCTCCTTGCAAGTTCTGTGTCTCCTGCAACAATCCGTCCTCTGAAAGTTAGTCTGTGAAAATAGATCAAAGTTGGCAGAGAGTTTGAGGGCGGTCTCGTTCAAAGCATGATGAAGCCCTGTGCTCCACAACAGAAAACACTCTTCTCTCAACCAGAATGTCCATCCCCCCCAGAGCCAGCACTCTTGTTCCCCGGACAGCCCTAGATCCACTAGCCAAATCTGCCCCAACATAAATTATTCTGTCCCCTGCCAGGCAAGCTACTGCCTAGCCTCTCTACTTCCTGCCATTCATCATTTGAGTGGCTGTTTAAAGGTCTCTTCCCAACAAATCCCTGGTGCTTCCTCCCAGGCCCAATCTGAATCAGCCTTCTGATCTTACTTTCTGTCACACCCTACACTTTTCTCTATAACACTATGACTTTTAGAGATGTAGTTATCCGTTTAAGGTCTGTCTCTTCAACTAGGCTACTTAACTAGTGATCTCTAGTTAGTGCAGAGATGATGAGAGGCTGCCACCCTCTTAGCCCCAGAGCTCAGAGTAGAACCAACATGGAATTGGGGCTCAGGAAGCATATTTAATGGGCCAGCCTGGCCCTGTGATGACTGGCACAGGGACCTTGGACAAGTCACATACATATTCTCTCTGATCCTCAGTCTCATCTGTAGAATGAACCAGAAACAACACTCAAATTACAACACTTGAACTTTCCTAAGAGTCTGTCCATGCTCCAAGACCTCCTGTAGATAAACCCAGTCGCCCATGTCATTAACAGCACCTGGGCCCTCAGTCAGCCCGTCGAGTGAAGACCTGCCGCTCGTCCATCACTCTCCTGCCACCTGTGCCCTCATCTGAGCCTCTCAGGTGAACACCCCATTCAGGGAAGTCCCCCGCCCACAGCACAGCATGCCCCTGCCAAACATGTCTTCTCATCCTGGAGGAAATAAAAAAAAACCTTCCCTTCTTTCTCAACTGATTGTTAGTAAACATCTTCTGAACGCATTCCTACTAAAACATGAGTAACTGACAGCAGGGTGTAAGCCTGGAGCTCTGTGTGAGTTTGTCAAGGGGAGACCTTTTATTTACTCGGGAAAGTGCCTTCTTGGTGAATCTGAGAAATGTGGTAACATCTGTGAAATGCTTCCTGTGAGCCAGTTTTGTGGCCAAGCATGGAACTTCCTTATTTGATCCATGGAACCACCCTAGGCCACAGGACTGATAGAGATGAGGAAATTGAGGCCCAGAAAGGCTAGTAGCCTGCTCCAGGCTTCACAGCAAGGCAGAGACTGGGCAGGAGTCCAGGTCTGTCTCACCCTGTCCTATAAGTGATGGGGAACTGGTGGCATGGGGTGCTCATGACCTGGCGAGGGGATATATCGTGCTGACAGTGAATCCATTGGAAAACGCTTTGAACATCCAAGTACTTCTCTTCAAACACGCTATGGTTAGGATCTAGAATGTCCCCCAGAAAAGCTCGCAGGTTGAATGCATGTCCCCAGTGCAAGAAGGTTCCGAGGTAGACCAGGGCTGGAGGAAGTGTTTCGCTCGGAGCGTGGCCTTGAGGACTGTATCTGTCCCTGGCCCCCGCCTCTCTCCATCTCTATGCTTCCTGCTGCCTGAGTTGAGCAACTTTCCTCTGCCATGCCTTTTTTTTTTTTTTTTTTTTTTTTTTGCGGTACCAGGGATTGAACCCAGGGGCGTTCTGCCTCCGAGCTACACCCCCGGCCCTATTTTTTATACTTTATTTTGAAACTGGGTCTCACGAAGTTACAGAGGGCCTCACTAAGTAGCTGAGGCTGGCCGCGAACCCGGATCCTCCGGTCTCAGCCTTCCAAGTACTGGGATTACAAGGGTGCGCCACCACGCCCAGCTTGCCATGCCCTTTTGATGCCTTGATGTTTCTACCTTGGAGCGGGTCAACTATGGACTGATTCTTTGATACCATGAGCCAAATAACTTTTCTACTTCTAAGTCGTTCTGGTTAGGTATTTTGGTCACAGCGACAAAAAAGCTAACTAATGCAACAAACACTTCATAACAATAGAGTTTTACATATTCCTCTTGAATCTCAGATTTTAAGTAGCAACACAAAATTCAAGAAGCACAGCACAAATGAAAAAGCACAAACGTAAAAGGAGACAAAAGATAAAACCAAAAGGTACCAGTTGTGTCATAAATAAAATGATGTGACCAAGACTTCGAACAACAAATCAGCCAACAGGATTCATGGTTATTATGAAGAAAAGTTAAGTAGGAAGAAATAATGAGTGCAGCCTTTGCATTAAATATGGGTGCGGTGGTTACAATTTCTGGTTAACAAGCATTTCCAACATGTGCAGCACACAGCGGGTATGTAGATATGTGCAGAGTTTGGGCTCTGTGTGAAAACTATACAAGATAAGGTCCCTGTGGGCTCCTGCCCTTTCTGAGTTCAGAGTCTGCTACCAGCGGAGATGTTTGAATCGGGCTTCTTGATTGCTTTCACAACTTTGGAAAGTAGAACTCCATGTAGTAAGAAAACTCTTTTTCTTGCTTTATAGGTGTCAGCCAGAACATGTCTTTCAACCTAAAATCAGCACAGAAATTGCTTGTTTTCTTAGGAAAATCAGTATTTAGCATTCTGGAGGCTCTGTTATTTGGCTTAATCCCAAGGCCACGGAAGAAGGTCGCTGGCGAAATAGTCCTCATAACAGGCAGTGGGAGTGGACTCGGAAGGCTCCTAGCCTTGCAGTTTGCCCACCTGGGATCTGTGCTTGTTCTCTGGGATGTCAACACGGAGGCGAATGAGGAGACATGCCAGATGGTTCGGGAAGCTGGCGCCACCAGGGTACATGCCTACACCTGCGATTGCAGCCAGAGGGAAGAGGTATACCGAGTAGCTGATCAGGTAAACCTTGGGGACTCACTGTTTTTCATGGGTAATGAAAACCCTATGTAAATAACTTTAGCATACATCAATTTTGTCGTTTATCTGCCTGTCTCCAGTGTCCCTTTAACTTAAAAATGTTGCAGGGGAATAGAAATTGGGATTTTTGAGTATTTACCATATGCAGGATGCTCCTTGGCTGAATGCTCAGCATCATGTCATAACACTATGAAGTAAAACCCATTATTATTCCCTTTTCAGAAATAAGGACACTGAGTCTCAGAGCAGGTGCATAGCTTACCTAAGAAATGCAAATAATAAGTAGCCAAGCTACAACCAGGACTTGAGCCTGTTGATTCCTGGGTAGTGCTCCTGACTACCCACTATCTCACTGTACTGACCCCTGCTGCAGTGTAAGGAGAAGGAGCAGGCGGCAGCAACCTTCTTTGAGAATAAAGAAAAAATATTAAATACTCTGAGCAGGATTTGAACCCATATTTAGTCTGATTGTAAATAGCAAGCTATTTCTATCCTTCCATCACCACACACACACACACACACACACACACACACACACACACTGCCTTTCATTGGAATGTATATTTTCCATAAAGTAGTCATGAGAAAATCAGAATACTTTACTCATCCCGAAGACCCTTAGCTTCTTTGGTAAGTTTACAGATGCACATGTAAAGAAAGTTTCAGAATACCAAAACTCCAGTATACGAACGATAAGGAGGGTCTTAATTCATACAGACACATTCCTTCCCCTTGTGAGGACTCCGGTGACCTCCCCTTGGCGTGTGTACACCACATACCACTCTCCTCACCACTGATGGCTTCCAGAATGCCCCAACAAGCCTGCCGCAAGCAGCCCAACTAATTTGCAAAGTTCTTCCAAAGCTTCTAGGATTTCCTTGGTGCTTCCTCCCTCACCTCCTAGTGGAAAGAAAGGCTTGTGGGTCATAGCCAGGTGAGTTCTTGTCTTTCCTTTTTACACCTTTCTTACTACCAGATCCAGTCACAGGCTGCCCAGTAGAGCTGGAGTCCCAAACTGGACGAGCTCACAGCAGCTTCTGCTGGGACCACCCTCCAAGAGCAGCCAGGCCCCAGATTCACCTTTACACATATGAATCACTGGTCACCTGGCATATTGACTCACTGACTGCAAACAACTGCTCCAGCCAGTCTTAAACAATAACCGGTGCATATTCAAACACTGAAGCCCTTCAGCTATGGGGCAGACTACTGTGAAGCCCTGTCCACAACTGCCTTCCTTCCCCTGAGGCTGTGATTTGGTTCTATCCCAGCATCTCTCGGCTCCTGACATGGTCAGACATGTCATATTAGTAGTACATTTCCCAGATTTTGTCACCTTGGGGTCTTGGAGAGAATTAATGACGTGCCCTTCTGAATCCAGGGGAAGCACATTATTCTCCACATTTATAAGCCAACCATTCCTACTTATTCTAGAGAACCAGAAATAATACTGGATAACCAGAATAATACTTATTCTGGAGAACCAGAAAGTGTCAGAAAATTTTTAAGAAGTATTCCCCTAGGAGAGTGACCAAGGGAGAAATTTTTAATGAAGTATGACCGTGTTTTATCTCTGCCGAGTCTTGATGACCTTAAAAGCTGTGTCCCTCTATCATAGCTCAGCCTCGACAACTCAGATGAGAGTAGTAAACACAAGGCCCGAGGGAGATAGGTAGTTATCACTTACCCTTGATGTGGCCTCTGGAAGCGTCCTAACTGCATATTTAATGACTGCGACCTTTAGACAAAGCCAATCTGAATCAGTTTGGCTGGCATACCGCCCACCACATTGCTACAGTCAACATCCAAAAACAGACAAAACCTAAAATCTTGAGTTTATTTGTGGTATCTGAAAATTTCTTAAAACTGATTATTGATTCCTAACGTCCAAACTCCTGGACTGCCTGCTCAGTTAGAAGCTGGCCTTCCCCACTGCCTGCTCCCACTAATGAGAAGTGGTTGGGAACTTCCGTGGTTTGGGGGATTCATATCAGCCATAGGTTCACAATGTGGACAATACCATCCTCGGGATGCTGGAATAAAATATAGACACATAAAAAATGTAAATTTGTCATTGCATCTTTCTGTTTATTCACTTCAAGAAAGTAGACTTCCAGGAGGGGCACTGACTTTGTTTGTTTGTTTGTTTGTTTGTTTGTTTGTTTGTTTCTGAAAAGGGGGCAGTAAACCAAATATGTTTGGGAATCTCAAAGTTAGACAGTAGCATGTGTAGCAGCCCAAGAGCCTTTCAGTAGATTCTTGTTTTCATAGTATAGACATGCAGAGGGAGAGCCCAGGTAACAGACAGGCACAGCTCATGTGCAGGTTCTTTGAAAGTTGTCATACAGGGTTAAACAGACTGATGACTCACTTTTACACTGAGAAAAATAATGAATGCAAAAGAAGAAAATCACTTAAAAACTAGAATCTGTGGCGTTCTCCCTCAGGTATGACTCCTGAGCCCTTTGTAAAACAGCACAGTCTCAACAAGTTTATTCTCCTTCTGAGAATGAGTATTAAACTATGTTATCATTTGTCACCAAGAGTTAGTTGTAGTACCTAAGCCTGTGTGTTTCTCTTTGGTGTGACTTGTGGTTTTTCCATCCTGACCATGACCAAGGACATCAGCCTTGGATACTGATGCTGTCTTCCAGCCAAAATCCCTTTCTGGCTTTTGCTCTTCCCTCAAGAAGGCATGATGTACTGGTTTCTATCCTTGACTGCTATCCAAGTTGGATTTCATGAAATATTTCAGCTGTTCTCCAAACCAGGCTTGTAGTTAGATTGTTTCGAGTACTTTTATCTGAAAACTCCAGCAAAAAATGTGAGACTCCGTTCGTCTCTATTTCACCCTAAATTTTTCCTAGGCTACATAATTGGCTAGTATAAAACACCTAACACACATCCCCCAGACGCTGGGACCCAGATCACACAGAACACCAGGTGAAAAAGACGGCAGCTTCCTCCTGGCCTCGGTGAGACACTTTGTGGCATACACACAAGCACACTCACACGCACACGGCTAGGGATATAGGCAGGACTTCTGTGAGCCTCCTCTAAGAGCACACGGCAGGTACAATAGGTGGTTCCCTCTGACTCTGGGGCCAGGAATGCTGCTATGTGACCTAAATTACAGTGTGAGCTTCAGAACGCAAGCAAAAACACAGGGACAGTGCCACCTCCTGTCATCGCTCCTGGAAAGGCATGGACCACTTCTTACCTAGGAGCCAACATTACACACTGATGGGTTATTACAGACTGGAGCCTCCAGTGTTATACCCAGAATTTTTATTTCCTAAATAAAAGTGATTGGATACCTATTTGGGCAAGTTTTACAGCAGCAAACATGCCTCAGAGATCATATACCTAGAGGTTTGAGGTGAAAAGAAAAAAGCAGTCTGTTGATAAAAACGGGACAGTCAGATTCTAATCTGTGCTGTGTTTATATATATGTGTGTGTGTGTGTGTGTGTGTGTATACAAATATATACATACATGTAAGTATGTATATATATTATCCTTTTTCCTCTGTTCCCTAATTCCCTCCATCTCTCTGTGTGCTAGATTTTGATCTATGTGCCATTTGGCGACAGTAAA
The DNA here is from genome assembly GCA_004027185.1 of Glis glis. Classification (NCBI taxonomy): domain Eukaryota; kingdom Metazoa; phylum Chordata; class Mammalia; order Rodentia; family Gliridae; genus Glis; species Glis glis. The sequence goes on along the minus strand of PVJS01001877.1, from coordinate 69,944 downwards.
GCTACTCCTATTTCCCATCATATAATTAAAATGATAGACAACTAATACAAAGCATGGAACAAAGTTATTAATCACAGCTGTAAGCATAGAAGGAAAGTAGCATTTCAGCACTGGAACCATCTTAACAGAAGATGGAGAAATGAGAGGAAACCCATCAGAATTGGATCTCTAGTGCAGTGTAGACTCAGCAAACTGTTTATAGAGTGCATAAATTCAGTTGACGTTAAGGATAAGAAATATGTATAAAATGATGGCAAAATAAAGCCTAAATGCTAGACTTTGATGGTGTTACTCTTGTTATTCAACTCAGGTTAAAAAAGAAGTTGGTGATGTCTCCATCCTCATCAACAACGCTGGGATCGTAACAGGCAAGAAGTTCCTCGACTGCCCAGATGAGCTCATGGAAAAGTCATTTGACGTGAATTTCAAAGCACATTTATGGGTAATTATGTTTTCTTCTCATAATAAGTGCAAAGTTACTCTGGTATTTCAAAGTTCTTTCCTCTGGCTCTTTAACATTATTATGAGACACTAAACAAAGCACAGACTTTTCTCTTTGTCTCTCTCTCCTTCCGTCCTTTCCTCCCTCCCTCCCTCCCTCCCTTCCTTCCTTCCTTCCTTTCTATTTCCAGTGCTGCGGATTGAATCTGCTAGACAAGTAGTCTTCCACCTAGCTACATCCCCAGCAACGACGTCTTAGATTTGGACTTGTCCTGGTTCACTCAGTTGCCCTCTCTTGATCCAACTTAATCTATAGCTCCAGAACCTCTGCTCAGGAATCCTACAGAGACAGAACCATCCTCATGGTCATACTATCATGTGTTGATTGTCAGCAAATGTTGGGGACTGTCCCAGGCAGCTCATATATATAGTCAGCCCTCCATATCCATGGGTCCCACACCCATGGATCCAACCAGTCATTCATCAGAACTATTCAAAACAAAACTGATTTTTTTCTTGTCATTATTCCTAAACATAATATAACAACTATTTGCATAGCATGTACATTGTGTTAGATATTAGAGATACTATGAATCATCTAGAAATGATCCTCTCTAGATGATATATAGTATTGGAAGGATGTGCATGGGTTCTAGGTAAATACTGTGCCGTTTTATTTAAGAGACTTGAGCTTGGATTTTGGTATCTGTGGGGGTCCTGGAACAATCCTTCTTCCCAGATATCAGTGGGACAATCTCTTCCTTAGAACAAACAGTTAAGTGAGATATTTAATTGGTCATAGAACTTGAAAGATTGTTCAAGCCTGCGTAGTGAGTGAGTACACTTAGACATGACCAGGGTAACTATAACTTGCCTCAGCGGGGACATTTTTTTAAGATGGGTTCTCACTTCGTTGCCCAGCCTAGTCTCAAACTCCTGCATTCGAATGATCCTCCTGCCTCAGTCTCCTGTGGGACTAAAGCCATGTGCCTCCTCACCTGACTAGCAGGGACACTTTTGAAAGTGAAGAGGGGTGTTTTTTTTTATTGCAGCATTATAATTATGCATCATTGTGGGATCCATTGTGATATCTTCCTACATGCACAGAACATAATGTGACCAATTTCATTCCCCAGCACTTTCCCTCCACCCCCGCTCATCCATTTCCTCTACCTTACGGGTCTCCCTTCCATTTTTTGAGGTCTCTCTCATTTTTATTCAAAAAAGGGAAAGTATTAAAAATCAGGCCTGTTCTGGGCAAGACCTTCCTCAGTACCTCACTGGAGCAAGAGGTTCTCGCAGTAGTAGCAGGTGCCGCCAGTGCTTAGGGGCACAGCCCTGACTTCCAAGGCGATGCACCGCTTCCAGAAGTCGCGTTGTTCTGGCTTCGCTGACACCGGCCATCTGCAGCCTCCTCTTCTGCCCCTTCCAGCTTTTGACCCTCAGCTTCCGCCCCTGCTCACAGCCCGGCTGCCCTCGGCAAGGATCTCTCCTGGGAGTACTGTTGGAGACCTCTGTTCTCTTCACAGCTTTCCCGCCCAACTCCCCTTTGGCAGCCTTCAAATGTAATTTGGAGCTCATCGGTGTTTCTGTCTCCTGCTTTCACTGGTAGTATAATGGTACCAGTGGTACGCTTGGTGTTCTGTATGGTTTTCAGGGGGAAAAAATGGGAAGATCCAGATCATGGGGCCACCATGTTCCTACAAGAACTGCTTCAGATAATTTATCTTGCCCCAAATGTCCCTTTCCTTTGTGCTTTATATCTATATAAATATATAATATATAATACATATAAATATATACACATATATAATATATATCCATGCTTATGTAAAATAGGGAGTTCAGTTGTATTCACTATATTCATACATATATGGTATCCTACACTATGAATATGTGTATATATAGTGTACATATGTACATATGTGTATATAGGCTTAGAATGAAGACTAAGACTGCAAACCCCTTAAAAATCTCTACTCACCTGGGCATGGTGGTACATACTTTAATCCCAGTACTTGGGAGGCTGAGACAGAAGGATCACAGGTTTGAGGACAGCCTCCGCAACTTAGTGTGACCCTGTTTCAAATAAAAGATTTAAGTAGGGCTGGGTATATACATCAGAGGTATAATGCCCCTAGATTCCATCCCCGGTACCACCAAAAAAAAAGTCTCTACTTCAAGCCGGGTGTGGTAGCACACGCCTGTAATCTCAATTCTTGGGAGGCTGAGACAGGAGGATTGCAGGTACCCTGCCAGCCTCAGCAACTTAGCGAGATCTATTTCAAAATAAAAAAGAAGATGGGCTAGGGGTGTGGCTCAGATAGAATGCTTCTAAGTTCAAGCCCCAGTACAAAAAAAAACCAACCAGTCTGTACTCTTGTGGCTTTTGTATCCATTTCCTACCTCTCTTTTTGCCCGGTCTCCTTCATGATCTCTTTCTCTTCTTTCTCTTTTCCTCTAGCTGCTCCTTAAATGCTGGTGTGTCCCTTGCCCTCACCATCCTCTCCTATGCTTGCTGTTCACTCTTTCTGGACAAGTTCACATGCACTCTTTGAGTACCTGCATGTGAACAGGTACTCAATTAGCAGAGGCCCGGGAGCTGCAGGACGGCCGGGCTGCAGGCTCTCAGAGGCAACATCCCAGCTCAGAGGCGGAGGGATCCATGCAGGTCCTGAATAAAGGGTACTTTTTATTACGCCTCACTTTGTCCTTACCTTTGTTTTGATTTCTCACCCTTCTCTATGTGTGAATTTCTTTCTCTCTGAGACCTAGCGCAATGCAGGCAAATGAAGGGGGCGTGGCCTTCGTGAGACACCCCTTGTCTTAACATGGTCGTCTGCGCATGTGATTAATTACTGCTTTGTTGCAGATGTCTTCTCCAAGGGCTCATTTCTCTGTCCTGTACATCCTTTCTCCAGGCCCCCATTCAAAGTTGAAGGTGCTCGACAGCTCTGAGACACAACATAAGTCCTCTCTTTCTAACAAATGTTCTGTTTTATGAATCAGAATAAAAATAAGAAATGGTTCTTCAAAGAAATAAAGATGAATTTAAAACAAAGTGCTCTTTTTTTCAGTAGATGCCGACAGCAGGATGTCTTAGGAACAGTATTCAGGAAAAGTTTGAGATTAAGGATTAAACCATCAGGAAGGAAAGGCAGTATACACCTAAACAATTGTATCCTTAGGTACTCGTTGGTTTGGGGGCTGTGGCTGCCACAGCTAAGATTTTCCTATATTACTCAAATTGTTGTCTTAATATTGTGTTGTTAAAAGTCAAACATGAGCAAAAACATAAACCTGAGTAAATTATTTTAATAATATCAGAATTGCCATAGGAAAATATTAATTTAACAGGTTAAGATTTCCAGATGTTGGAGTTTTTGTATCCCAGTGCCTTCAAGTATTTTTATGAGCTGAAATTTTTTTAAATCACAATATCATGTATGCATCTGAATCAAGTATACAATGTGGTATTAAATGTTAAAAGTTTTCCTTTGCTCTCTGTAGACTTATAAAGCCTTTCTACCTGCTATGCTTGCTAATGACCACGGGCATTTGGTTTGCATTTCAAGTTCAGCTGGATTAGTTGGAGTAAATGGGTTGGCAGGTAAGAGAAATGTAATATTTTTACAATTGCAAAATTCTTTATAACCTTAGCTTACACGGTGTGTCTGAATAGTCAGCACTGACTTGATCCCCTTAGAATAAAGTATGAGAAGCGTTAGTCTGTAGGTAGAGTCACTAAGATAAGTGGTTCAGAAGTTCATGGTACAGCAGAACTGCCCATCAGATACGTTGCACTGTGCCCTTTGGAATCATTAGTATGCAATCTCCTGAGTTTAAAAGAGAGAGAGGGACCTCAGTGTTGCCCGTTTCTACACAAACAATTAAACCACATGGCACTGTTACCAGGATGGTGAGAAGGACCGCCCTGCCTTCTCCTGAAGCGTCCATTACGTGGTCTCCCCCGCCCTGAGTTTGGAACATTTCTTCATCCAAAGAAACCTAAAATTAACCTTTCTTCTTCTCCCCTGGTTGGAGACCTACAGGAAGTAGCACTCATTTTCATAACCCTTACCGCCCTTACCCAAGGGACTTGGACAGTGAGCAGGGGACAAAGAGGTCCACCAAGATCCTTGGCCAAGAATCCCCACTCAGGAGCTGGCTCGAGGAGGAGCGGAAACCTTGACCTCACCTGCCAGGGGTCCAGGAGAGCAAGTGTCCTGGGTCCTAGCTAGCAGGGACTGCTGAGACCCATCCAACAGAACTGTAGCAGCCATGCTCAGATAACAGATGCGAAAGTCTGGTCGTCAGTCACTTCCTCATGCTTTTGAGCCAAGATTCGTGGCTCAAGGTTCAAAAAACTCATCTCAGCTCAGTACATATCAGATAAACGAATAGGATTTTTAGAACTACCAGTTCCCTGGATCTTGGACTTCCCTCCCTCTGTCCGTCTTAGAGTTCATCAGGGTTTGTCTTACCTCTCTCATACTTGTCTGATAAGTTGCAGGCTTTTGAAATCATACAGGCATATTTACAGCTATCGTTAATCTTTTTTCTGACACAATATCCCCATCTTCAGAGATGAGAATTGTTCAGCCCCTGCTCACATGGGAAATAAGTGTAAGCCTTTTGTATTTCCCACAGTGTGAGTCTTGGCTTCTGTACATCACAGCCACCTACCTGGCCACTAGTTGAGAATATAGATGCTCTGTGTGCTGGGCCCAGTCTGATTACCAGACTCTCGGGTCTAAGGGCTCAGTGAGCTGCGTTTCTGCTGCACGACTCAGGTGATCCTGGAAGCAGCTCTGGGTCCTCATCTCTCCCTCCCTTCAGCCTCTTACCCAGTGTCGGGGGCACCACGGAGGCCTGACAGCCCCACGCCCAGCACTTATAAGCTGGCCCTTTCCGGTTGTAATAACTACATCTCAACATAGCAAGGAAGTATTTCCATGTGGACTGTGGAGCAGAGGAATCCACCTAAATGCTATTTCTTCTCCAAATATTTTTCGTTCAGCGAGTTGAATATTGAGGTGTTCTCTTGGAGCAAGTGTGATTAGAGACAGAATGCTAAAGACTGACATACACACACTCACCACTTTGCCTTTTCAAGGTATTTAAGACATGGCACTTGGAAGTAGGAAGTCCTTTGTTCTTTTCTGGTTGTAGAAGAGTGATAGCTGGGAGGTGCGTTCTGCATCTTGCGGAGGCAGCAGGTCGTGTGTTTCCAGCAAGTTGCTTTAAACATTGAGAATGTTTGTTTAGTATGCTTTCACATATCTGTGCACTGTAACATCAGTAATCAGAAACATCATATTCCGTTTCCAATTCTGATTATTCTATTATACACCACATTGATAATAAGGGAATTATGGTTAGAAGAAAACTTGATCTGAGTATCACAGCCCATGCTGACCTCTCTTGCTTAGATTTCTACATCACTTGCTGTTTTCTTTCTCTTTTTTTTTCTGGATGTCTTCACACACCAGAGATGAGGTCGAAATTTTTTGAGATAGGGACACATCGTGTGCCCCACATAGCAGCTAATACAAGATCAGACAGTCCCCAACTTGTAGCCGGAGTCTAGCAGTGTGACCTACAGGGGCATCGCTACAGCCCTTCTTGTCTTGGAGTCCACTTGGCCATGATCCCCTGACCGTCTGTCGACCACATTCCTTCCTGCTCACTCCCCACTTCTCCCACTGAGAGTGGACCAAGATCATACAAAGAAGAACTGTGAAATTATTGTCACATTCTCTGTTACTATTAGTTTTATGAGTAAACGTTAATGTACCATTTACAAACTTCAGTATGCAGACATACCTCAGAGATATTGAAGGTTTGATTCCAGACCACTGCAACAAAGCAAGTCTCGTGGGTTTTTTTTTTAATTTCCCAGTGCATATAAAAGTTGTTTACCGCCGGGCGTGGTGGCGCACGCTTGTAATCCCAGTACTTTGAGAGGCGGAGAACGGAGGATCCGGGTTCACGGCCAGCCTCAGGTCGCGTGCTCGCTCTCTCTCTCTCTCTCTCTCTCTCTCTCTCTCTCCCTGTCTCTCTCTCTCTCTCTCTCTCTCTCTCTCTCTCTCTCTCTCTCTACTTAGTGAGGCCCTCCGCAACTTCGTGAGACCCGGTTTCAAAATAAAGTATAAAAAATAGGGCCGGGGGCGTAGCGCGGAGGTAGAACACCCCTGCATTCAATCCCCGGTACCACAAAAAAAAAAAAAGTTGTTTACCCTATACTGTCCTCATAAAGTTTAAAATAGCATTATGTTCTAAAGACAATGCATATATACCATAATTTAAAAATATTGCAAAGTGAAAAATGCTAATGATCATCTGAGATGTTGGGGAAATAGCACCAATAGACTCACTCAATGCAAACTTGCTGTAAACCTTCAATTTGTAAAAACCTCAATCTCTGCGAAGCACAGCGAAGCAAAATACAATAAAACAAGGTATGCCTGTATACGTCAGCATTGTTTGTCTCTTCTCAGATTATTGTGCAAGTAAATATGCAGCCATTGGATTTGCTGAATCTGTGTTTGTAGAAGCATTTGCCCAAAAACGAAAAGGAATCAAAACTACAATTGTATGCCCATTTTTTATAAAAACCGGAATGTTTGAAGGTTGTACGACTAGGTAAGTATTTTTTTTCAAAACATTGTTAAAAAATGACTGGCTATCCGTTTCATTTTGTTCTGTTTTGTAAAGTCGTCGAGAGATTTTTCTAAGACTCAGCCTGATGTATAAATGGTTTCAGAATTCCGCCTCTCTTCATATGTGTTTATGTTTAGCATACTGAGTCGAATGCAAATAGTTTCTCAAGGTGCAATGTCCAACTGACTAGTGGCAACCCTGTGGCCCTGGATCTGCTGTGCTGCTCCATGGCCCCTCTCTGCCACCATTCAGCCCTCTTGCTTGATTCCAGGAGAACTGGAACTCGCTGCAGGAAAACCTAGTCAGTAGTGCAGGCTGCTAAAACAGTACACTACATACAAAACATACGCTACACTCTGTGGCTTCAACAGCAGAAGCTTCCTTCCCACCGTTCTGGGCAGTTGAGGTCCAAGATGTGTCTGGTGGGGGCACTCCTCCTGCTTTGCATATGGCCACTTTCTCATTACACCCTCACTTGGTGGGAAGTGGAGGTAGGAGTGTTGAAAGAGAGAAAATCTCTCTGTGGCTTTTCTCCTAAGATCATTGATCCCATTAGCGATGTCTCCACCATCAAGATTTAACTAATTTCCAAAGACTCCCACCTCCTAATGATATCAAATTGGGAATTAGGTTTCAAGATGGGAGTTTTTTTGAGATGGGGGCACACATTCAGTCTATAGCAGGCACAAATTCTGGTTCTGCCCCCCGTGAAGCCAGCATGCAGTTTGATTTCAATGACTTGCTTTAAAACCTTTAGACCATTTGTTTAATACAATTTTACATTGGTATTTATTATAACATAAGTATGTTAACTAGAATCATCATTTTCTGTATCAGATTCTAATTATGTTGTTACTACATTGATATTAAAGGAGTAAATATGGACATAGATGAAATTTCAAAGGAAGTAAATTAGTGATAATGTCGTACAACGTTTTTGTCCCTATTTTGAAAGAAATATTTTATTAATTCAAGTTTTATGTATTTGTTTATGCTCTAGGTGTCCCACTCTGTTGCCAATTCTGGAACCAGAATATGCAGTCAAAAAAATAGTAGATGCTATTCTACAGGAAAAGCTATACTTGTATATACCAAGGTTTTTATACTTCATAATGTTCCTGAAAAGGTAGTGATATCAGCTTCCATACCTTCCCTAATGTGCTAGTCAGCAGTTGACTCCAGATCTGCCAGGGGGCGCCACTTTAAAAATATCTGCTAAATTAATGAATGTTAAAAAGGAAAATCTTAGCCGGGCGTGGTGGCGCACACTTGTAATCCCAGTACTTTGGGAAGCGGAGACCGGAGGATCCGGGTTCACGGCCAGCCTCAGCTCTCTCTCTCGCTCTCTCTCTCTCTCTCTCTCTCTCTACTTAGTGAGGGTTTCAAAATAAAGTATAAAAAATAGGGCCGGGGGTGTAGCGCGGAGGTAGAACACCCCTGGGTTCAATCCCCGGTAACACACACAAAAAAAAGGAAAATCTTCAGCTGGGTGTGGTGGTGCATGCCTATAATCCCACTACTTGGGAGGCTGAGACAGGAGGATTGTAGGTTCAAGGCCAGCCTCAGCAATTTAGCAAGACCCTCAGCAACGTAGTGAGACCCAGTTTCAAAATAAAAAATAAAATGGGGCTGGGAGTGTAACTCAGAGATAGAACGCCCCTGAGTTCAGTACATAGTACCAAAAAATAAAATCAAAAAAGGAAAATATTCTGCATCCTATTGATCCCATTTTTAGACCCCGTTTGGTGCAGAATTCCATATTTGTACACTTGTGGTGCCCCTGCCTTGAGTCCAGAAAAGGGCTTGGGCCCTCTCTGCCATCTTAGTTTTTCATTGTTGCCAAAAAGAAGTGAATTTCCTGAATTATCTATGTGTAGATTCAAATTATTTTAAGATTTTTTTTGCATGTATACCCATCATAAAATAATCATGCCAGAACAGATACTGTGTGCACGTGTCCTCAAGTACAAGGCCCCTGAGTCAAGGCCAGACAGTCAGCCAGATACCTCAGAAATGTGTAGTAGAAGTAACACTGGCAATTAATTAATTTGAGCAGTAAGACAGTTAAAGAACTCAAGGGAAAAACTTGAAAGCACACCGCCTCTTAAAAGCACAAAAAAGCATTTCGGTCCCTCCTTCCATGCTCTCTGTTGGACTTCAGGACTGAGGTTCATCAGCCACAGTTTGTGAACATTTGACACACTTACAGGGATAGTAGTGCCGACTGGCCGCTGATTCCCACCATCTCCGTGCACCGTCGAAACTGTGATGGGTCATGTGTTTATGTTTCTCTCATAGAGGTTTCTCCTTTGTAAGGAAGCACATTCCACTGCTGACCCTCTGTTGAGTTGGAATCAGGCTCATTGTACCTGTCTCATGGTGGTTATAGCTTTGCCCCCACTCTATGTGTAACTCCACGCCTCTTGACAGTAACAGTTCTTCGGTTATTCGAACATTAGTAAAATGCTTCATGTTTGCCCTGTGGCTAGCAGCCATGGCCCTTTGTACATAGAGAAATTTACTTTCTCATTAGCTAATTAAATCTACTTTGTGCAATGAGCCAAAAGTCATTCTGACTTCCTGTCCCTTTTCAGTTAGTGCAGGAGGGACCAGGATAGGTACAAGAAGGCTGGGGAAGGCAGGGCAAAGGAGCCCAGATGAGCAGTTTGAAATCCAGCATTATGATTTCACATTTACCCAGTCTGTGGCTCTTAGCACACCCTGTATTCCCCAGGCCTCAGTTTCCTCATTTACATTGTAGATTCAGGTTTGTGAGAGCACAAATATTAGCATTTATTGAACAATGCTTATTGGGCAGTATGTGTGCACAATTTCTTGTACAATAGCAGATTGTAGCATAGCAAAGCCAACTATAAGAATGTGAGGCTTGATTTTTCTTTTTTTTCTGCGGTACTGGGGATAGAACTCAGGGGCATTCTATCTCCAAGCTACACCCCCAACCCTATTTTTTATTCTTTATTTTGAAACAGGGTCTCACTAAGTTGCGGAGGGCCTCACTAAGTAGTTGAGGCTGGCTGCGAACCTGCGATCTTCCTGTCTCAACTTCCCAAGGACTGGGAATACAAGCGTGCGCCACCACCCCCGGCGAGGCTTGATTTTTCTACTCTGACAATTGTGGCAGTTATATATGCTTTTATGGCCTGTTAGTACTGGGCCATGTTTTTAAAGGGCAGGTTTCTGACATGGCTCGGTAAAAGGGGTCCCATCGAGCACTCCTTCAAACATTCATGCAACAAACATTTAGAGAGTGCCGTGTGTGTGCCAAGCACTGCTCACCATCCTAGGAACTGGGAATGCAGCCAAGAATGAAACACACAGCAATCCCTATCATCATGGAAATGATCTTTTTTTGAAAGGAGGATGTCAGAGAAGAAACCAAAAAAAGTAAAGAATAGGTGTGATTGTAGTCATAAGTGCTGTAAAGAAATATAAAGCCAGAAAAGAGATCTCAGAGTGGGAGTGGGGCAAGTTGAGACTTAAGCAGGATTCTGGAGGAGGGGGCTCCCCACGACGTTAATAATCAACCAGACACCTGAAATTGGGGAGGGTATGAGACACCTGGGAATCTTAGGGAGCCCACTCAGAGGGACAGCTAGCACAAGGTCCTTTCCTTTACCCCACACTTAGGACTAGTCTAAGGTTGACTGCACCTGCTTCATACCTTTCCTCCTCAGTGTTGGATGTCCAGCTCAACAGGGCCTGAGTGCTATCCCTGGATGGTGGTCATGGGTGTCTGTGGGCTTGCAGAGGGACAAGTGGGAATGTAGATGAGCCATAGCACTTTGGGCTTGCCAAAGGTATGAAGAGCAATTGTCTCATCACCCCAGGAGTCTTAAGAAGGAAAGAAAGGTGGGTGCCCTCAATTTATACCGAAGGACACTGAGACTGACGAGTGAAGAGTGAGTCAGTTGCCTGAGCTGGCTTTGCAAATGGCAGGGCTGGGATTTCAGCCAGATGCACCTCCCTGCAGAGCCTGTGCCTACAGCACAAGACTTCCTGCTTCCTTCCTCTCGGTCATTAGATAAGGTAGTGATCCTATGGGATCTGAAGTGAGAAGTGAATTGAACAATATAAGTAAAGCCAGGAGAGCTATAGAAGTCGTGAGCAAGTCCCCTGTATAAATAACAGTGAGGCCCAGAGACCCTGGGGCGGATGGCCCCAAGACTGGACAATGTGTACATGTGAGTGACTATGTCTGCAACAAAAAGCAACCGCTCTCGGCTAGATGTTTTCAAGGAGTGATAACCAAGAGCTTACTTTTGTGTTCTCTTTAGTTTCCTGCCCATCAAGACAGGAATGCTTATAGGTGACTATATGGGTGTCTTTCATGTAATGGATGGCTTCATTGGTAAAAAGAAGAAAGTCTAAAGACCACCTCTGTGGCCGATGTCATCTGATAGCCAGCGCTATGTCATGCTTTGGTCAAGGAAGGAACATTTTTGTCCAACAGAAGAATATACCTGGAGACAAGTTCCATTCTTATTTTATCTGGACTAGAATTTCCAACCAATGGCTTTGAAAATAACATTGCTATCTCTTTTTTGTTGTTGTTGATTTTTGTTTTTGTTTGTTTGTATGTTTTAAAAATAAAGACAGCCCATGTTTGCCATTTCCAATTGCAGCAGATGTAAGATAGACACTCCTCATCGAGCTGTGGTGAGCTCTAGGCCTTGGGGAGGCTGCTCCCTCGGAGCAGGTGGCTGTGGTTGACCTTGCATGGGAGATGAGGGGCAGGGGGAACACAATGAGTGGCTGGAATGCCTTTTCTCCAGAGGACTCCGAGCTCTGGAGTCCACATCACCTTGCTGAGCTTTGACCTTTTGGAACCCAGATCACCTGGTGTAGAACAAGTGTTGCAAGGTAACCCACAGAGACACACCAGACACCAAAAATCCAATTTCGAGGTCTTTATTTTACTGACCAGTCGGGGCTACACACCTAAAGAGTGCAGCCCCTAGCCTCTATTGATGGCCGCTTATATGAAAGAAAAGCATAATTCCACAGAGTCAGAAGTTCAAGTTCACATAATTTTAGAATGATGGAAAACAACTCATTTGAGACCAAACAAGATATGTTTACCTTACATTTGACATTGCTTGGATTTTCTACATCTGCGTAAGCAAAGCAGCGAGGACACAGAAGCCAAAGTTAAGCATTATGCAGCGTCAGCAAAGTTCACGGCGACCCTGCCTTAAGCCAAACATTCTTAGTGGAGCTTATCGACTTGCAGTGCTCAGGGTGGCAACATGGAGTCACTAGTGTTAAAGTTTAAGCATACCTCATCTCACAAGCCCCCAACCCCCGCTCATGCCTTTCTTTCCAAAGCACCTTCACAGACACTTCCCCATGCCCCGGAGACTCAGATCAAGTGCCAATTGTCCAGCTGAAGGCCATGGTGACAGGCATCCTTCCCGCACCATCACGGAGGGCCCTCCTGGACAGTGGTCCTAGGCAGAGTTCTCAAAGGGGCCTCATTTATTTTCCCTAGAAGATATCAGAGAATGATTGCTTCTTACTCTGAAAATGAAATTTCATCATATTAGAATTACTACTACAAACAGATCCAAAAAATATCCATGTGGTAAGTTTCACCTGTTAGTAGTTCACGTTGGGGTTCGCACTGAGGGGTTCTCCACAGGATGAGTAATTGTATGCACTCGTATTCATCGGCACCGCCCTCGTTGCAGAGCCATTGTGTTCCTACAGTTTAATTAACTGGCAAACTGCTTTCATGCTTTAAAGATTAATTAGAAAAGCAAGATTAAGAAAAGGATGTTAATTATCATATCCCTGGAACGCCTTCCCAGGCTGGTGGGGGCACCTGCCCAGTGAGAGAAACACAGCCTTTTGTCCCTTGCCCTCTTGGGGAGCAGGAAGGCATACGAGGTACCTCAGAAGACACCATGAGAGCCAAAAAAAAAAAAAGAGAATTTTGATATCTTGAGGGTGAGATGCTCTTAGAGGGGAAGTGGCCCAAAGCAGTGTGTGGCCTAGAATACACTGCAGATGGGTCCATCTTGAGCCACCTGTGGGATCCTGAGAGCTCCCTCCATGCCTGGCACCAAGCTAAGAGCTTTACAGACATTTCACTAAAGAATATCACATCATGACACAAAGAATGAAAAAAGTATTTGGTCTATGACAAAGAATGCAAGACATTTGGTTTCACAGGGAGGCGTCCTACTCAACGTAGATGTGTCCTGAGATCAAAGGCCCTCTTTGACTAATCAACTGAGGTTCTAAATCCTTGGTTAACAAGGTTAATTAAACGAGAGGCACAATATTGTTCCTATATTACAATTCCAAGAGCGTATATTCTGGGACCTGTCTAGTTAGTTGAAGAATAAAGAAGAGACTCTTAGGGGATTTAGCAGAACAAAAGTCTGGGGGACAGAGTGGGCACCCACCACATCATAGCATTAGCAGCAATTATTTCTAATTGGAGTGCATCTCGGCTGGGCGACTACAAAGGCCTGAAATTCAATTGTGGTTTTACAATACCCATAAAATTGTCTAAACGAATTCACATTTACTTGAGGCGATCCTAGGAGAAGAGACCACATGTAAATTAGAGGATTCTAGAGGGTAATAAATAAGGTGATTTAATGGCCCTGGGGAGCAAGTGCTCTCAGCTGAAATTTCATCCTAATGAAGCCAGGAGCAAGAGCCCAGTGCCTAAGCAATTCTGGGGGAATGGCGGGCTGCAGGACCAGGCCACACCCCAGAGCGTGCCACTGCCCTCCAGGGTGCACCAGCAGCATCCTCCTGACCCTGCTGTGCTGCTCAAACAACAAGAAGAGAGCCAGGCACGGTGGCAAAAACCCATAATCCCAGTACTAGGGAGGCTGAGGCAGGAGGATTGCAGGTTCAAGGCCAAACTCATCAACTTGACAAGACCCTCAGCAACTTAGAGAGACCCTGTTTCAAAATTAAAATTAAGCCGGGCATGGTGGCGCATGCTTGTAATCCCAGTACTTTGGGAGGTGGAGACCGGAGGATCCAGGTTCGCGGCCAGCCTCAGCTCGCTCGCTCTCTCTTTCTTTCTCTCTCTCTCTCTCTCTCTCCTTAGTGAGGTGAGGCCCTCCACTTCGTGAGACCCGGTTTCAAAATAAAGTATAAAAATAGGGCCGTGGGTGTAGCGCGGAGGTAGAACACCCCTGGGTTCAATCCCCGGTACCACAAAAAACAAAATTAAAATAGGGCTGAGGGTATAGCTCAGAGGCAGAATGCCTCTGGGTTCAAGGTTCAATCCCCAATGCCAAAAAAAAAAAAAATAAGAAAAGAACAACCCAAGAAGAGTCCCTGATATTAGAAGGGATTTGACTGGGTAAAAATGTATAATCATAATCATGTCCTTTTTTGTTTTGTTTTTTAAGTGTGGTTTTACATTGTGATGTTGTCTTAGTTTATTCAAGCCACCATAACAAAATACCACAGACTGGGTGGCTTAAGTGACAATTTTATTTTTCATAGATCTGAAAGTAGAAACTTGAAGCTCAAGCTGGCCGTGGTGGTACATGCCTGTAATCCCAGTACGTGGGAGGCTGAGGCAGAAGGATCACAGGTTCAAGGCCAGCCTCAGCAACTTAGCAAGACCCTCAGCAACTTAGTGAGACCCTGTTTCAATGTAAAAAAAAATTTAAAAATAAGTCTGAGGGTATCGCTCAGAGGTAGAATACCCCTGAGCTGAGGGTGTAGCTCAGAGGTAGAATACCTGTGGGCTCAATCTATAGTATCAATCAATCAATCAATAGGGCTCTCAGGGTATTGTTCAGAGGAAGGGATTTGACTGTGTAAAATGTGTGATCATGTTCTTATTTACTTTTTAAGTGTGGTATTACATTGTGATGATGTCTTAGTTTGCTCAAGCTGCCACAGCAAAATAGCACAGACTGGATACCCAGGCTTAAATGACAAATTTATTTCTCACTGTTGTGGAAGCAGAAAGTCCAAGCTCAAGCTGGTTGTGGTGGTGCACATCTGTAATCCCAGTACTTGGGAGACTGAGACAGGAGGATTGATGGTTCAAGTATAGTGGACTCTAGCGGACGCTGCTTGCTCCATAGTCATGCCACAGAAAGCTGCTTCGTGCAGCTTCCTAAAAATTATTCCATGGCTCCTGCCACGGAAGGTCGCTGCTCAAGGAAGCTTCCTGATCAATAGTCTATCTCTCACGACAATGACACGAAGTCTGATATAATAATTTTGAGAGTATATTTAATAATTTGGGGGTTGGGGAGAAGATAGATGGTAGTTATCCTGTCCATCATAGCCAGTATCTTGCTTTTATAGAAACTTTAGACAAGGCATCATAAAAGTTAATCAAACACAGAAACCAACAATTGTCATGAGTTACAATAAAGATCAGTGAGGCAGGCATGTGACAAGCTTTGAGGAAGGAGGGATTAAACCTGGTGTAATCTTAGAGATTACACCAGGTTCCTTGGAATGTGTCCGCTTGCAGGCAAATCCCACCCAGCCAAATACCATGTATTCAAACTGAGCCGGTCCAAGATAACAATCTCAGTGTGCGTTCTAAGACAGCCCTCCACATTTGAGGCCAGCCTCAGCAACTTAGAGACCCTGTTTCAAAATAAAAAATAAAAAGGGCTGAGAGTGTAGCTTGGTGGTAGAATGCCCCTGGGTTCAATCCCCAGTACCAAAAGGAAGGAAGGAAGGAAGGAAGGAAGGAAGGAAAGAAGGAAGGAAGGAAGGAAGGAAGGAAGGAAGAGAGGGAGGGAATGAGAGAGAGAGGGAGGGAGGGAGGGAGGGAGGGAGGAGGGGGAGGAAATTCAAGTTCAAGGTGCCAGCTAGTTTATTTTGTAGTGTGTATTCTCTTCCTGGCTTAGGAACAACTGGCTTCTAGCTATGTCCTCACGCGGTCTTTCCTCAGAGTGCAGAGAGAGAGAGAGAGATCTCCATCCCCCTCTAAGGACACTAACTCCACCATGAGGGCCCCACCCTCAGGCCTCATCTAATCAAAATCACCTCCCAAAGTCCCTGCCTCCTCATACCATTGTGTTGGCTATTAGCGCTTCAACATACGAATGTCAACAGATGCCAAGTTAGAAAAGGAAAGCCAAGTAATACCTCATCTTTATATTCCTTGGAGTCCTGATGCTGAGATGTTCACATTAGTCCAATGAAACCTTTTAGAATCTTGACGGCAGAGTGAACTGGAAATACTTGAAGGGGCCTAAATTTAACCTCTGAAAGTAAGGTCACCACTTGAGAATATTTGGGCCTCTAAACAAAAACTGATGTGGAGCCAGACGTCCTAGCCAATGTCGCTCTGTGAAGAAATTACAAGGTCAATTCAGCACCCTCAAGTGTTTCCACACTAGTGAGCAGTCTTGACCACGCATACCTAGCTCAGTTTCTGTTGTGCTTTGGATATGAAATGTCTGTCAGAAAAGTTGGTGCACTGGCAATGCAGAAATGTTCAGAGGCGAAATAATTGAATTGGGCCTCTAACCTCATCAGTAAATAAACCCATTAGTGGATTCATAATTTGAATGAATTCACTGAATGATAACTATAGGCAAGTAGGGTATAGCTTGAGGAGGTAGGTCACTGGGGTGTGCCTTGGGGATCACATCCTGGTCCCATCCTTCCGCTCTCTTTGCTTCCCAGCCGCCGTGAGCTCAGCAGCTGTCCTCCGCCACACCCTAATGCCATCAGGTTTCTGCCTTGGAGCTGGCCAGCCATGGACTGAACCTCTGAAACCGTGAGCCAAATAAACCTTTCCTCCTCTAAGTTGTTCTCATCCGGTATTTTGGTCACAGCTGAATAATGCACTTCCCTTCCAGGCTTCCGAATGATTTCCCTTTGCTGTCGGTGAACAAACCATAACTGGGCCATTGAAGAGGCCCAGTTCCCCGTAACCTTGCTACCATATTAGAAACCAAACCAGTAACAAGTGCACCAGTCATTGGGTGCTCATCCCTGGAGGAGGCTGTTTGGAGGTGGATAAGGCCCTGCCCTCGTATGCACACACTCTGCATGAACCTGGATATCCTCACTGTGTATTACCACTAACTGAAGCAGTGACCATAGGGTTGTATTAGACAGCTCATCCAATGTCATTCAGTCTCACTTCAATGCCTAGGACTTTAATAATGGGCTCAGAGATAGGACCTTCCTGGGTTCAATCCTCATCACCACAAAAAATAATCTATAAATACCAAAAATAGTTAGTTATATTTCAACATAAACTTATTACATGGAGGAATTAAGATTCAAGTCAATCTTAAAACGAATGCATTGAAGATGTTTCTACTTGGCATGAAGGAAACCACAAAGCCCTAGCAGGAAAGACAAAAAGAAAAATATTTCAAGAAGCCAGAGAATAGAAATCGCTGCATGTAGAGGAACAAGCTGAGTCCTATGGTGGTTCCATTACTAGTTTTTTGAGGAACCTCCATACCAATCTCCATAGTGATGTCCTAATTTACAATCCCACCAAAGAGCTCCTATTTCCCCACATCCTCACCAGCATTTACTATTGTGTTCTTGATGCTTGCCATTCCAACTGGAGTTAGATGGAATCTCAGTGTAGTTTTGATTTGCATCTCCCTAACTGCGAATAATGTTGAACATTTTTCCATATATGCATTGGTCGATTGTATTTCTTCTTTTGAGGGCCAAACCTCAGAAAGGAGGAATGAGATTGAAAGATCAGGGAGCTAGAGGCTGTTATTGTACCAACTTTATTTCTTAATCTGCCAACCAGTGTATGAGGCTTCTGGATATAAGGATAGAATTATGTGTTTGCTTCTGAGAAGTACAAAGTTTTGTGCAAATGTCTCCACTCAGTGCTGGATTTGACCTAAACCCTGTCTGAAAAAAAAAATTGGCCACTCTTTAAAACTCAAGAGATCTCTTCTCTCTCTCTCTCTCTCTCTCTCTCTCACACACACACACACACACACACACACACACACACACGGATTCTAGCGTATGTTAAGAAGGTATTTAAAGTCACGGCAACCTTTGCTTTGGCAGCGTCTCCTTCGGGGTGTATGCACCTTTCTCTTGGTCTGATGCTCCGCTATTCGTGTTACTTGCCTTCACATGCAGATGTTCAAATTTTTGGATCCTGACATAATGTTGTCTCTTCACAATCACTATGAACCCCTCACTCAGGAATGTAAGATCCCCTGTTGCACAGACCCTCCAAGTTTCTGGGCTGACTAGCCTCCCACACCTCTGCCCACACCTGTCCACTGACGGCATCAACCTGGTGTAATGCCCAGGCAAGCCCTATCCAGACCCTTACTTTTTAAATAATTTGAGGGGAAAAAATCTTATAGAAATACACCAAAAATGTCTCGGGTTTTGCCTCCATGGGTAATATGACTATGAGTAATTTTTTGTTTGTTTCTCCTGTGTCTTTCAGTTGTAATGAGAATGCCATAAATGCTATTGATTCCGTATTCAGACCGATACCCCACAGTACCCCACCCACAGCTGCTACAAGTGACTACTAGCAGTTTACTCCTTTATTTAGCAGAGGGGAAGGGGGGACCAATTATTAAACTCAAGGGTATTCTACCTCTGAGCTACAAGCCCAGCTCTTTTTCATTTTAATTTTGAAACAGGGTCTCCCTACATTGCTGAGGGCCCCGCCAAGTTGCTGAGCCTGGCCTTGAATCTGTGCTCCTCCTGTCTCAGCCTTCCAAACACTGCGATTAGTTTTAGCAATTTACTTCGGTAATGTTCTCCCAAGATTCCAGCTTGGCTGATTAGAGCCATCCACATCCACCTGTTTGAGGATACCAGAGGAAGGGCTTTGTGATGCAAGATAAGCTCCAGAATGTCTTTCCACCCCTATCAGTTAAGGCAACTTGCCCATACCCTTATCCAGATCTAACCCTTTCCCCATAACGATTCCCAAAACTGCCTCACAGGTTCTCAGCAACCAGCCATTTACTGGCGATGTTGACATCACCCCTAGTGTTAATGCTGCTGTTCTGAACAGCCCCCAATCAGAAAGGACTCTGTAGCAGAAGGAAGCTATAGTATAGACAGACTTATCATTGGGCCATATGACCTGAAGGTCCCATGATACTAAGAAGCCCATCGTAGAGATGCAGTTGTGCCTCCGGGTTTCTGGAGCATGCTCTTGCTCTCTATGGTAGAAAATCAGCTCTGACGTCCAACTGGGAATTGGTAGAGACGTCAAGTAACTCTGTACCAGAACGTCCATGTGGGATGAGGACTCTCAGATTCACCAAGTCATAAATTAAGCAAATACAACAACAATTCAATGAAGGTAGAGAAATGGAAACTCTTAAACACTGTTGCTGGGTTTATAAATTAGTATAAACACTTTGAAGATCAGTATGAAGGTTCCTCAAGAGACTAGGATTGGAACCACCATGACCCAGCTATACCACTCCTCAGTATCTTTCCAAAAGAATTAAAGTCAGAACACTATAGTGATACGTGTATATCCATGTTCATAGCAGCACAATCCACAATAGCCAAAATATGGAACCAAACTAGGGATCCATCAAAAGATGAATGGATAACAAAAAATGTGGCATATACACACAATGGAATTTTACTTATCCATAAAGAACAAAATTATGTCAGTTGCAGGAAAATGGATGGAACTAGAGAATATTGTGCTAAGTGAGATCAACCAGTCTCAGAAAGTCAAGGGTTATATATTTTCTCTCATATGTGGAAGCTGGAGAGAAAATAGGAAACAAAAGGACTTCAGATAAATGAGGAGAGGGACTAGTAGAATAGTGGAAGGGGATTGGGGAAGGGAGGTGAGGAGGAATAGGAGAACTGATGAAGAAAACAGTTCAAATAATGCTATGTCCATATATGAAGGTATCTCTGCCAACCTCGCGAACATGTACGAGGAGGGAGGGAAGCGGGGTGGGACCAGGAGGAAAACACATTAAGCGCTGTGTGCATGTATGTCTGTATCACTTTGAACCCCACTAAGATGTATAATTGTAATGCACCAATAAAAGTATAAAAATTAAATAAAATTATTAAAAACAATACAAGGGTACATTCAAGAGCTTGGTCAGGCCCAGAAAGCCCAGTAAGTGAACAGCCAGGTACCTGGGGCTCCCACGTCACCTTCCCACTGTTGCAGCGACGCCACTCCTTCTGCCCAGACCTAGGGGAAGTTCCCTATGACCAGGTGAGCAGATGAGCAGGCACAGTAGTTGGTACAAGTCAACAAAGGTCTGCTGGGGCTGTACCCCTGAGGGGTGGGGGAGCTAGAAGGCCGTGGTGAGTGGAAATTCTTCTACTGGGAAGAGCTTCAGGGCAGTTTACCTGACCTTCTTTTTGTGAGAGAGAAGAGCAAGGCAAGGATAAACATGGTCTCCTGTTGTAGTGGAAGGCGACTGAGTGGGTAACTAGGGCCTAGAAGAAAACAGTTTGCAAAATCCAAGGGCAGGAGGTCTGGGAAGGAGCAGTAGATCCAACTATGGGAGTGGTTATGAAGGATAGGGGTATTTTTATCATGCAGGCACTAGAAAGGTTTAGTGCCTTGAGGAGAGGCATTAAAGAATGAGTAGACAGGATAACCTGGGGCAGGATTGGCAGCCAGCCCATCGGTGTCTGTCTTCAATTGCCACTGGCTTTGAACGGTGGTTCATAAAAAGATCGGTATGGTAGCATTCATGGTACGTGTGTGGTGCCATTCATCTCGTGCTCCCTTTCGCTGAGACTGGCCTAACTGCTGCTATTGCCCAACGTCTAACCTATCAGCTAAAAAGACTGAGGCTGATTGCCCCAACATCGCACTATGCCTATGGTGACAAACCAGGCCCTTGGAGGCAAATGGTGACAATGGATCCCTCCCCCCCCAGACACAGTTGTACATCCCTACAGCCTGGATGGTTAGAAGACAATAGCATGTATTGTAAAATACATACATTAAAGTGGTTTTATTACATTGTTACAGATGTAACTATTCATGATATCTGTCTTGCCACAAAGTTATAGCTAAGTGGAATTTTAGTGAATTAGATTATGTTCACAGTATTTGAAGTTACATACACACACACACACACACACACACACACACACACACCATTTCTCTCTCTTTTCTCTCCATCTCTCTCTTCTCTCTCTTTCTCTATCTCTCTCTCTTTCTCTCTCTCTCTCTCTCTCTCTCTCTCTCTCTCTCCCTCCCTCCCTCATCTTTTTTTGTACTAGAGATTGAACCCAGGGGAAGTCTACCTCTGAACTACACCCCCAGCCCTTTTTTAAGTTATTTTTTACTTTGAAACAAGGTCTTGCTAAGTTGCTGAGGGTCTTGCTAAGTCAGGGATTACAGGCGTGCACCACCACGCCTGGCTTACCCATTTTATTAAGAATATATTACCGGATTTTCTTTATCCATTTATCTGTTGACAGACACTTAGGTTGTACATACAAGGGAATTCTACTCAGCCACAAAGAAGAACAAAATTATGTCACTTGCAGGAAAATGGATGGAACTAGAGATTATTATGCTAAATGAGATCAGCCAACCTTAGAAAGTCAAGTGCCATAAGTTTTCTCTCATATGTGGAAGCTGAGAGAAAATAGGAAACAAACGGACTTCAGATAAATGAGGAGAGAGAACAAAAGAATAGTGGAAGGGAATTGGGGAAGGCAAGTGGGGAGGAGAAAAAGAGGACTGAGGAAGGAAACATTTCACATAGTACTGAGTTCATATATGAAGGCAGCACTGCCAATCTCACTACCATGCATGGGACGGGGAGTGGGGTGGCACGTACAACGGAATACACCAAGTGATGTGTGTATGTATGAATGGATCACTTTGAATCTCACTATGATGTATAATATGATGTATAACCGCTATGTATAACTCACTATGATGTATAACCACTAAAAATATAAAAATTATGTATTATATGTGAAAAGCAAGGAATACTGTATTCACTTTTTTAAAAAAATAATGATTTAGGATTTCTCAGGGTTCTTTGTTATAATTGGAACAAGCTTTTTGTTTATAAGACAACTCTTCCAAATTGTGTTTTTGTTTTGTTTTGTGGTTTTTTGTTGTGTTGTGTTGTGGCACTGGGGGTTGAACCCAGGGGCACTCTACTACCGAGCTACACCCCTCGCCTTATTTTTTTTTTGAAACAGGGTCTCGCTAGATTGATGAGAGTCTCACTACTTGCTGAGGCTGCCCTCAAACCTGTGATCCTCCTGTCTCAGCCTCCTAAATACTGGGATTACAGGCATGCACCACCATGCCCAACTTCCAAATTGTGTTTATTAAAAACCTGAGCACCAGTACTCTGAAGGATGAAATTACTGTGACTAAATATTCTCTCTCCTCCACTTCCCCCTTGGGAGAGAGTAGGTTTCCATGTTCCACTGACCTTGAACTTGATCATGTGTCTTGCTTTGGACAGAGGAGTTTCAGTGGAAATGATGCAGATGCCTTATAAGACATAGAATTGGCCAACTATGAGCTTAGAGCAGAGCCTCTCAGCTGACCTGCAGACCTCTAAGCAAAAAATGAACAAAGAAACGCTTGTCTTTGTAAGACCCTGAGTTTTGGGGTGGTATGTTGTGAAAGATGATTGGACAATAGCTGGCGACTACAGACATCAGCAACGTGGTCTGCTCAGAGTTACCAGTGAAGTACATTCATTTGTGAGTGAGCTGCCAAATCGGAAAATGTGAAAGTCCACTGTAGAAGAACTTGGATAAGATGATTCACCTAGAGAATGATCTCTGTTGTAAACCTGGCCTTTTGTCAGTTATATTGCACCTTCTGAAACTAATAGCTGTGTCCGTTATCACTGGCTTAGCTTGATTTTCTCCATGTATCATGTACATCACACCTGGAAAACCACCAACTGAAGTGTTGAACAGCCAGTCTGTGTCAGAGGGCTGGACACGTGGTGTTGCAAAAGACAGACATTTGGTGTCAGGAGAAAAATTTTCATTTGACATCAGAAGTGGTGTGAGAATAAAAGCCACTCAGCACTGATCTATCCACAGCAGGTGGAGAGCATTGTAGCAGGTGGGGTATCAAAGTGTCTAGGGCATGAAAAACGCCCTTACACACACACACACACACACACACACACACACACACACACACCTGGAAGTGGTGGATGCATGGGTTATGTGGAGATATAGTCCAGGAAGCTTTCATGTAATAGATTTTACATATTTGTTTTGAGGATCTAGGTTTTGTTTTGATAGCTCCCCTGTCCCTTCTTTACCCTAAGGTTCTCCTGTGATGGGTGTGAAATGTCTCTTCTGCAGCCTGTTGACCACCTACTGTTGCCCACTTGTTTCTTCTTCATATCCCTTTGAAATAGGATAGAAGAAATAAATAGGTAGAAAGGACACAGGAAGGAAAAGTAAAATATAACTTTAAGAATGTGGTACTCACGCTCCTCATACCTGTACTCCCCAAACCAGTTCTCTTCCCCAGGCCTGTCTCTCCCAAATTCCTGGGAAATCTATAAATCTTCTAGTTTAAAAAAGAAACTGTAATTGCCCTGTGCCCTGTTAATAAGACAGATACGATATCTTGAGAGTCCTACAATTTAGCAAACTTTCCAGCTTATCTATTGATCAGATAATAGAGACCACGATCAGTCTGAGGATCCTGAGTTTGACCAGACACAAGAAACCACCGCCTTGTGACCACTGGACTGAGGTCATCCTCCCATACCTCCTTCTGGCCACCCCTCATGAAAGTCCCCTATAAAGAAGAGTCCTGTACTCCCAAAGGGCAGGTGGCCCACATTCTCCCTTGAATGTGTGTTTCTTTCCTAAATAAAATCTCTGTCTATGCCTCTCACTGGCACATGCTGAAATTATTTTCTGTCATGTAGGCCAAGGACCCCGCCGACCCTAGGTTGAGGAATCAGCCCTTCTCCCATGACACTGTGAGCACGCGGTTCTCCCAGACTGAGTTCCCGCCTCCCTGACAGCTCCCTGCATGTTCTGTGAGAGCCCACCTCCTCGCCCTGTTCATTCCATGTTCCTGTTTCCAGGGCCATCTTCAACTCCCTTCTCATCCCTCTAAACACAGTATCTCTGATGGCCTCATGGCTATAATCATGATTTAATTGGTAATAAGTCCAAACGATGCATGTTTTATTTAACTCCAAATCTGCAAAAATCAATTGCCTTCTTAAACAGAGCCACCCAGTTTCTAAATATCTCATTATGTCCAAAATTGAACATATTATCTTTCTCATCTTGTATCTACTGAACCCATCCTCCCATCCCCTATCTTAACTGTAGACCAAACAGTAAAACTAAAACGAAAAGGGGAAGGAGACATTCAATCGCACGCAGGTCATCACTGACTCCTCCCCCCATGCACCATCTTCAACCCCTCACATCAAGTATAAGAAGTAAATCCACACCTAGATATGTCATAGTAAAAATATAGAAACTTACTGACAAAAATAATTTTAATTGTAATTCAAAGGAAAATACCTAAACAAAAATGGCAATTAGACCTCCTACCAAATTCTCAAAAGCAATCTTTGAAGTCAGAGAGAATAAAATGCTATCTTCAACATGAGAAAATTAACTGTCAATAGAACTCTACAAAATATCTTTGTATGAAACAAAATTTCTTTGAGAAATATCCTTTAAAAGACATCTTTAGCAATAAGACTAAACTATAAGACTAAACTCTGCAAAATATCATTTAACAAAATGTCTTTTGGACAAGAGAATGAAATAAAATAATTTCATAAAAATAGAAACAGAGTTACCACCAGAAAAACCTTCTCTAAAATAAACACTAAAGGATTCTGACATTGGGTAGAAGAAAGATCATCTCAGAAAGTGCAAGCAAAGAAGGCAGTGAAGTGTGAATAAATCTGAATAAGTATTAACTGCAAAGAACAATAAGTATACTTTGTTGAAGGAGTAAAATAAGATAGGACCCACACATCCAAAACAAGGACAGCTAGAGATGATCAGATCCAACATGATCTGAGGGCACTCTACTGCTTAAGAAGAGCTGCTGGTTTTAGATGTTAAAGAACTAAATGTATATGTCGACACTGCCTGGATTATTTTAAAAAGTAGAACTAGAGTGGATAAGTACTCGGGAGGCTCCTGTCAGGAAGAGCAAAGGTTCAAGACCAGCATCAGCAACTTAGCAAGACTCACAGTAACTTAGCAAGACCCTGTTTCAAAATAAAAAGGGCTGGGGGTTCAGCACAGAGATAGAATGCCCCTGGGTTCCATCCCCAATATGGAAGAAAGGAAGGAAGAAGGGAGGAAGGGAGGGAGGGAGGAAGGGAATAAATATAGTATATAAGTTTCAAAGTAATAGAAGAACAAACTATGAAATGATAAATATATTCTATAATTCTCAAAGATAGAACAGAAGGCACAGGAAAGAGGGGAAAAGAATGAAAGGCAGGACAAAGGGGATGGGGAAGAGAGCAGAGGCCCCGCCAGAACTCTTGAATAGACCCAAATCCTCATACAAGACTTAAACAAGCAAAGCCTCTAGAGCCACAGCTAGAACCCATTTTCAACAACACTACGAGACAAGCCACCAAGACCTGCATGGCATTCAGCTTCTGTGTGGGAGGGAGCAGTGGAGAACAACAGCTTTTAGAACAAGGGACTCCAAAGAGTCAACAGGTAGCACACTAAAGTGTGTCGGGTTGCATGAGATGAGGCACAGAAACAGAGGGGCAGACCCACTCCTATGGAGGGCCAGTAGCTACAGTTAGGGACCAAAGGGCGGGAACAACCTAATCCCTGACGGTTCTACACACAGACCCACCAGGGTTCCTTTCCAGGACAGTGCCAAACAATTAGGAGAAATTTCCAGAACTGAGATCAAAATCATACACGAGAAGAATGATAGAAAATAATCAAAGGAAAAGTCCGGGTCAAACAGATGAGAGGATAAAGAGCCAGGAGAGGCCAGAAAGTCGGCCACTGATTGTAAACACCACATGGAAATAAATAAATAAAAAGGAGAATTGCGAATTTAGAAACAATACCCTGAACATCATCGCCTCCTTATATTCAAGAAAACTACTTTCTCATTTAAAAAAAATGCAACAGAAAACTATCAAGGTCAAATCTTATGCAAAATTCTTTTAAGGAAAAAAAAGATGACAAAGTAACATTCTTTAACACATAGAACAGGTCCAACTATAACTTTCTATTTTAAAATTAGCTAAAAGTAGGAAGAAGGCAATGCCATACGTAAAGAAACTAAAACTAGGAAACTCAGAAATAAGGTGACATTTATTGAAAGAACCAGAAATAAAAGTACACGTGTGCATGTATGTTTCTATCACTTTGAATTTCACTAGGATGTATAAAAGTACAATTACTTCAGAAGTGAAGACTAAGCTAGGAGAAACGAAAGCAAATAAGCACACCTTATTTGTAATACCTTACAAGAAATATAAAATAAAAAAGGAAAATGATAAAAATCAAAGCTAAACAGTTTTTTACATGAATGTTCATAACAGCATATTCATCATAACCAAAACTGAAGACAACACAACTGTCCATCCATCGATGGACAGTTAATTATCCATACAACGAGACATTATTCAGCAATAAAAATAAATGAAGCACATGCTATGATAGGCATGTACCTTGAAAACACACTCGGTGAAAGATACTAGTCATGATGACCACACGTTTTATTATTCCACTTCTATGAGATGTACAGCATAGGTAAACCCACAGATATAGAAACAAGATCACTAGTTGCCAGGGACTTAGAGGGGGTCAGGTAATTGGATGTGATTCCTTATAAAGCATGGATTCTTTGGGGGCTATTAAATGTCCTAAAATTGATGGTAGCGATGGTAGCACAATGTTGTAAATATACAAAAAACCATTGAACTGCATACTTTAAATGTGTGAATTACACAGTATGTGAATTATACTTCAATTTAAAAGTAAATAAATGAAAAACTTAAAAAAAATTCTTGAGAGAAAGTGGGACCTAAAAACAGGCAAAGAAGCCAGGCTTGGTAGCACATGCCTGTAATCCCAGTACTTGGGAGGCTGAAACAGGAGTACGGCCGGTTTGAGGCCAGCCTTAGCAACTTAGTGAAACCCTCAGCAATTTAGCAAGATCCTGTTCCAAAAACAAAACAAAAAAAAAAATAAAAACAGGGCTAGGAGTGTAGCTCAAAGGTACAATGCCCCTGGGTTCAATTCCCAGTTCCAAAAAAAAAAAAAAAAAGACAAAAGAAGATACGCTGTATTACATAAAAGGAAACTCTGAAAAAAAAAAAGCAAAATACTTAAAAATAAAATTCTAGAAAAGTTTCCTGAAATAGATAATAGACTCAAAAATGCCAGTTGAAATAGCACATCACTACCTAAAAATATTTACCCACAATGACTTGACACAAAGAATTATTCTTGAAAAAAATCACTGGGCTTTATAGAAAAAGAAATAATTGTTCAAACATCTAAACCAAAATACCAAGTTATTTAGAGAACAAAAATGCGTTCTCTCAGACTGGGGATGTAGCTCAGTGGAAGAGCGCTTATGTAGCTTGAGCAAATCCCTTAGTCCAATCCCCAGGGTTTAAAAAAAAATTAGCTGGGCATGGTGGGGCACACTTGTAATCCCAGTACTTGGGAAACTGAGACAGGAGGATTGCAGGTTCGTGGCCTGTCTCAGCAACTTGTGAGGCCCTGTTTCCAAATAAAGAATAAAAAATTGGGCTGGGGGGTGGAGCTCAGAGGTAAAATGCCCCTGGGTTCAATCCCCAGTACCCCCCCAAAAAAAGTTATTTTCAGATTTTTCTATAGCAATATTTATGCAGGAAAAATAGGTAGCATATTTAAGACCCTGAAGGGAAGAAAATGTGAGCCAAGGATTTTTACACTGAGAATATCAGGTATAAAGAGCACACACAAAAGAATAGTTCAAGTAATGTTACGTCCATATACAAAAGTATCTCAATCAACCTCACTAACAAGTATAGGGAGGGAGGAGAGAGAGGGGAGCGGGTGGGATACAGAGAGAAATGCACCAAGTACCGTGTGCCTATATGAAGGCATCATCACAAATAAAAAAAATATTAAAATGTAATCAACATGCTAATTCTCAGGGAACACTGTTCTTGCGTCCTTTTCTCGGAATCCTCTACAGCACCAACTTCAGACAGGCAAGAAGACTATGTGTAGTAAAGAACTTAACCTTGCTCGAAAAGCATCGTGGCCTTTGCACTGGCCTTCAAGAAAATAATCTCTAGGACCTTGGACTCTCAGACCTGATAGAATTATCTTTGTTTAAGCTGGGCTTGGTGGCACACGCCTGTAATTCCAGTACTTGGGAGGCTGAGACAGGAGGATCCCATGTTCCAGGACAGCCTCAGCGATTAGTGAGATTCTCATGAACCTAGTGAGACCCTGTTTCAAAATAATCTTTGTTTGCCTGGGAGCCTGGGGTTACACAGGGTAATCTAACAATATGGTTTTGGGTGGGGGCTAGGAGCACCAGAAAGATTAACGGGGGTCTTAGTAGCACATGGTATCAGATGACCTAAAGATCAGTCGGGTGAGCAATCAAGTAGTCAGTCAGCCATGCCCACACTGCGGAGCCCCAAGGAGAACTGCATGGTCTGCATATCAACACACATCTGTGCCAGGAAGGTCATGCATGCTGACTCCACGGAGAAGCCAGTGGAAGCCCTCTGTTATTCCCCCCGATTCCATCCCATGCACTTCGCCTCTGAGCTGACTTTAATCTGTTTAATTTGCCTATACTAAACACTAACCATGAGCTTTCGGTGAGTTCTTAGAGCAAATTATAGCAAATTCTTCAACACAGGTGAGCCCTCATAGCAAATTCTTGAACATGGATCTGATCTAGAGAACTCTTCCAAACTTGCAGTTGGTGTCAGAAGTGAAGGAGGAAGGAGGTCTATGGGGATCTGCACCTTCTAACATCATCTGCAGCTGGCCAGGCCTCTGCAGACACCAACATAAAGACTGGTTGTGAGCGCTACACAAAGCATTACTGTAGAGCTCAGGTTAAACAGGGGTTCAGAAGGGGGAAAGTCTGGTATGTAATATCTGTTTGCTCAATTTAGATATCATACAGCTATATAAGTGGAGGTTAGCCAGGCGCAGTGGTACATGCCTGTAATTCTAGTATGTGGGAGGCTAAATTACAAAACACATGTATGAACAACACATGGGTCAAAGACAATTCATAATAGTAATGGAAACTATTTATAACTGAATGTGTTATAAGGTTCGAAGCCAGCCTCAGCAACTTAGCAAGACCCCGTCTCAAAACAATAATATTTAAAAAGGGCTGTGGGTGCAGCTCAGAGATAGAATGCTCCTGGGTTCAATCCCCAGTACCTAAAAAAAGTGGGGGTACATCCATCTGGGCCTGAGCTTTTGCTCATGGGAATTCTTACTTACTATTCAAGTTCTTTACTTGTTATAGGTCGATACACATGATGTGTCTTCTCAATACAGTTTTAGCAGCTTGTGTCTTTCTAGGACTGTATCCATTTCCACTAAGTTATCTAATTTCTTGGCCTACAATTATTTATAACAGTCCTTTATAATCCTTTTCACTTCTGTGAAGTTAGCAGTAATATCCCCTCCTTCATTTCTAATTGTATTAATTTGAGTCTTCTCTCTCTTCTTTCTGGTCAAAATAGCCAAAAGTTCGTCAATCTTGCTGATATTTTAGAGGAACCAATTTTTTTTTACCTCACTGATGTTCTCTATTATTTTTCCATTTTATATTTTCTTTATCTCCTCTACAGTCTGGAGGGAGACACACTGAACCGGGAGGGCTTCCTGCTTCAAATGCTACAGACTCTTGCTGTTCTTACCCAACGTTAGCGGATGCTGTTGAATGTTTCAGCAGCCACCATGCTTCGTTAGGCCAATTTCCCTTACGGTTTTTATCATAATTTTAATCAGATTCACCAGGGAGTCAGTCTGTGCGCCTCCTGCCATTGTGCCTTCAGTTTTTTATAACCACATATTGAGAGTGCTCTGCTATCTTCTTTGCCATTAGAAGTGAGCCTTAGGTAACGCAGCTCACACCTAAAGGGAGAATATTACACGGGTACATGAATACCAGGAGGGGAGGATTTCTGGGGTCATTTTAAAGGCTGGAGGACAAATGTTATTTCTGAGCACCATGAAAGATATATGAAAATTCTCCACTAGCTAGATCATAAATTTAAGACTCAACAAATTTTAAGAACCCAAAGTAATTAAGTTAGAAATAACTAAAAAGTGCAAGGAAAGAAATATTTGAATTTTTGTTGCATTATTTATATGTAAAACACAAGTATAAATAACACATGGGTCCAAGACAATTCATAACAACTGTGGAAACTATTTATATCTGGACATTAATGAAAATACTACAGATTGCCATGCCTATGATATAATTAAGGCATTTCCTTGGAAAGATGTAGACATCTATAATTACATACAGAAGAGAAGACTAAATGAAAATTAATAAGGTAATTATCTAACTTAGCTTATTGTTTATAGAATAAACCTAAAAACAGCAGAAGGAAGAAAATACTAAGACCAAAAGCTTATGAAATAGAAAACAGATAGAATTGAGAGAATAAAAAATATTCTGAGTTGCTTATGTGAAAAGTCTAACGTAAAGTGGGATGGACCTACAGATCTTGCAAAGATTTAAAAATTAATCAGAATATTTTAAACACTTATGCCAGTAAATGTGAAACTTAGATGAGATAGACAAATTCTTAGAAAAATATAACCTGCCAAGCTATACTTCAAAATGAAATAGAAACCCTAAATGTACCTATAACCATTAAAGAAATTAAGCAGTAGCTTAAAAAATCTTCCCATAAAGCAAACATTAGGCACATAGGGTTTCATAGGTGAGTTTTACTAATCATTCAAGAGTTATGAAAGAAAAGAACATCACACCATTCATTTCTTGATGCTAACATAACCCTAATACCAAAGCCAACAAGGGCAGTTTGAAAAAGGAAAATCGCAGGCTACTGTCATTGTGTAGCATAGATGCAAACCTCCTAAACCAAAGAATGACAAACTGCATCTGGCAGTTCGAAGAAGGAGAAGGATCAATCAAGACCAACTTGGAGTTTCTAGGAAAGCAAACCTAAAGGAGAAAAAAAAACATATGGTTATCTCAACATATGAAGACAGAGCACTTAATACTAATGAAAAACAAAAGACACTTAGCAAAGTGAATGGAGAGTGTTACCTTAACCAAACAAGTGAACCTACCGAGAAGCCATGTACAAGCATCGAGGGGAGAGGAACGTGCAGATCCAGAGAGGTGGGCCAAAGGCAAAGGCTGCGAGTCGCGCACAGGAAGCGTCCAGAAGCCCAGGCTCTAGAAGCAGAAAGCCGGATAAGCAGAGACTCCACACTCGCTAGGGTTGTGACCAGGAGACCACATCTGTAAGATAGAGACACTAGTATTTACCCTATAAAATTGTTGTGAGTATTAAATAAGTTAATGTGAGGGCAACAAATTAAAATAGTGCAAGCTGATAGTAGGCATTCAACACATATTAGTTAACAGGGCGCTAGACAATTAGTCCTGCATCTTTGAGTGAACAAAGGTTTTCCTGTAAGTGTTATGTCTTCTTTTCATTGCACCACCCATCCCTCTGGTATCTACCAAGGTCCTCAATTTTTTTTTATTCATTCATAGAAGAATTTGAACCTAGTCCCCTGTTTCATGGACACATGGTAGCTTGAATAATGCCATCAGTGCACCCACAATGAATCTAGTACTCTACCACACTGTCCCTGTAGGTCCCCTTTGTCTGCGGACTTGCCTAGAGCCTGCCCACCAGGTTGCCTCGGCCCTGGTGTCTCATATTTCCATGTCCCGTTCTGACTAAAATCTCCTGTTCCTCTAAGTCTCACATTTATTTATTACTATTATTATTATTATTATTATTATTATTATTTGTGGTACCGGGGATTGAACCCAGGGGCGTTCTACATCCAAGCTACACCCCCAGCCCCATTTTTTATCTTTTTTTATTTTGAAACCGGGTCTCAAGAAGTTGCGGAGGGCCTCACTAAGTAGCTGAGGCTGGCTGTGAACCCGGATCCTCCGGTCTCCACCTCCCAAGTACTGGGATCACAAGTGTGCGCCACCACGCCCAGCTTAAGTCTCACGTTTGCATCCCCCTTCCCTACTTCAGTAGGTTCCTCCTATTCTCTCGTGACTATCCTCCATTTCCTTTAATGTTACCATCCATGAACACGTTTTCAGTCTGTTAACCTAACAGAACTATCTTCCTTCTCACCTGCACGGACACCTGGCCTCCTGGTAGAAACCTCCTTCCGCTTCCCTGACATTTCTCTTGTTCTCCTCCCATATGTTCCTTCACCTCCTGCCTCTGAGGATGGAGACCCCTGGGGTCCTTCCCTGCATTACTGTTTCTTGGCCCCTTGCTTGGTGAGACAGATGGCCACGTCTACTTCATCAACAATGATAATCATTCCCTCTTATTGTTTTAGCAACTACTAATATGCCCATGGCTTGCAAATCTGCATCTGCGGACCTAAACTCTTGCCCCTAAACTTGGATGTCCAAAAGCCTGATAGACATTGCACCAATCCCTCCTCCCCCCAAAAATAAATAAAACAAGACTGTCCTTCCATTGTATTTTCTGCTTCCATTCCAGAATCTCAGGAAATACGGGTGCTCCTCAACTTACAATATGGTTACAGCCAGATACACCCACAGTCAGTTGAAAATACCCTAAGTGGAAAGTGCATTGAATAATCTAACCTACCAACCATCACAGCTTAGCAACACAGTAGACTATAGGGTACCAGTGGCTCCCCCTTGGAATCCCGTGATTGACTGGGAGCTGTGGCTTGCTGCTGCTGCAGCCCCACACCTTGAGAGAGAGTCATACTATCTATCTCTAGCCTGGCAGAGATCCAGATTCGAAGCACGGTCTCTACTGAATGCTTGTGGCTTTTGCAACATCGTAGTAAAATCAAGAAACCATAAATCACATCATCATGACAAGTCTGGGACCATCTCTCATCCTTCATTCCCTCTCTGTAGTATTGAATTTTCCAATCATCATATCTAGTATGTGTTTAGAAAACAAAGAATGCAGGAAAAATGGGAAAATTCACTATTTGAAATTGAAAAAAATTATTACAGGAAAATAATTTAAAGAATTTTCTTTGTTTTAATATGTACCATAATATGTACATGTACGATGTGTGCATACGTGTGTGTGTGTGTTTTACTAGAGATTGAACCCAGAGGTGTTCTACCTCAGCCTGTTTTCTTTTTTATTTTGAAACAGGATCTCACTAAATTGCTGAGGGCTTTGCTAAACTGCTGAGGTTGACCTCGATCCTGTGATCCTCCTCTCTCAGCCTCCCAAGAACTGGGATTATAGTCCTGCACTACCACACCTGGTGGCAACATAGTTATTCTTGATTTTTAGGAACCCTAAAAGGCTGTCCTGCCCTTTTATTCTAGCCCCTATTTATCACCAGGTTCTGGCATTTGGCATTCTAAAAGTCTCTGGAATCCCAACCGTCCCCCCACCCAGTCCTAACTGCCATCCCCTAGTTCGGTCTGTCTCATCTGGAATCTTAGCAGAGCGCACTCGGCTCTCCCTGGCCTCCTGTCCCACCATCCTGTCCACAGGACCTCCGCGGTGGCAAGAGGTCCTCCAGTGTGATACTGACACCATCCCAGTCCCCTGCAAAACCAGCAAGCAAAGCAAACCCGTTTTATGTGAGCTCACCGACAACAGAACTAAGTCCAAGCACCTTACCATGTCCTCGGGTCTTTCCCTGAAGTGGTCTGTTGTTTCCCAAGCGTGACTTTCTGACCACTTCTATCAGATTCACTTGGAATCTGTAAGAGATCCGCATTCCCGAAATCCACCTCAGATCCACTAAGTCAGAATTGCCGGGAGAGAGGCCCAGGGTCTATCTACTTATAAGCTTCCCTGGATCGTAAGCACAGTACAGGTGAAGACCCCTGACTCCCTTCCCCGGCGCACAGGCTCCCACTCCAAGAATCGTTGCTCCTACCCCTGAAGATGTGTTAAAATCGCCCAGAAATAGTTGTATTTCATTTTATTTGGTGAGGGGGATGCTGGGGGTTGAACCCAGGGGCATTCTACCTCTGAGCTACACCCCCAGCCCTATTTTATTTTTTATTTTGAAACAGGTGTCACTAAGTAACTGAGGCTGGCTGCGAACCTGAGATCCTCCTGTCTCAGCCTCCCAAGTACTGGGATTACAAGTGTGCACCACCACGCCTGGCTGAGAAATATTTTTAAACACCAGTATTTAGGCATATCCAGAATACTTAAGTTAAAAATCTAGCAGTTAAGTCTAGGAATTGGTATTTTTTTAGATAGTACCCAGGTGAATGTCATCTGTAGCCAGGATTGAGAGCAGGTGGCAGTATTTAAGATTGAGCGCTCAGGAAGGAACCTACGCACCTGCACCCACTAAGCACCTCCCCTCCATGCCTTCGCCTTAACACTCCTTACGGGGAATGCAGCTCTGCCCTGACGCTTGCTGAACACTTCCTCTTTCTCTCTGGAGACTTAGGGGGTGTTAACTCCAAGCAGTCTCCCCCATCCTTCCCCCACCCCCTCCCACAGGCTGGGTCTGGTCCTCTCTCTCTGGGCTCCCTTTCTACCCATTGCATATTCTAATATTGTAATAAGCATAACTGTGTTTATGATATAATTATGTCTCTTTGTCTCCTCCAAATAAGTTTTGATCCTGTGAGCTTAGCAAAGCCTAACAGAGTAGAGACTGAATGAATGGTTATTGAATGGAAGAACGGAAAAATGAATGGCTTAATCCTCTTGATACAGTAGTGGATGGCTCACCTGCCTAGAGTAAGATGTTGGAAAGAGGAGAGACTATTTGGAATTATGGCTGCCCCATCACCAAGAGATGAAAGAATCAAACTTTGCAAATAGACGGATAAGTTCAATTTTGTTACTTTAATTAAAATATTAGTTTAACCGTGAAATCCATTCCATATGCAAGGAACTGTGGGTGCTGTGGAGCTGCAAGAAATAAGCTAAGACACAGAGAGGATTTAGTCACTATTGCAATGAATTATCAGCCCTTTACACCTTAGTGTAAACAAAAGCTTTAAAGGTGGGAGAAGGGTGCCATCTACCGAGAAAATATGGCATAGCAGCAGAGTGAACATCAGAGGCTGTCCATTTTAAAATCTCCTACCTAAATTACTTGTCCTGCCCATGACTTAGCGTAAGTATTTTACTAGATTATTTTTAAAACATTAATATTTAGGAGAATTTTCTATCCCAATAAATATTTCACACCCGTTTATGAAGACATCACATTTTGTTCATAGTTTCCTTAAAATATGTAGTGTTTTTCTAAATGTCTTTAAAATCTTTTAAATAAAAAGTAGTGAATAACACAGCTCCCAAATTTAGACTGTTATCCATTAAAAAACGAAAAGACCACTTGTTCATTAATTTGGAGAAAAAACAATCTTTGACACAAGGCAAAGTCCAGAAATGTTCACCTTATTTAAAGGCAAAAGTCTAATGTATATTAGTATGTGAAGAGCCCTAAGGGGTAAAGTAGTCCATTTCAATTGGTTTGCCCAAGGTTTCATGCAGAATTTTCTTGTGAAACATTTAACATCCCAGTGAACACCCTTTATAAACTGCTGCCGGAGCTCGTGAGGAGTCACTGATAGGTTTCAGGCAGTGGAACAATGTGGTTAGATTTGCATTTTTGACACAGGATTCTGGCAGATGGGGTTTGGAGGGATTCAAGTTGAAGGGAAGTCAGGACCTGAAATGGGGATATCTAGGGGAATAGGGATGGAGAGACAAGGGCAAAATAAAGAAATATTTAGGCAGTAAAATCAATAGGACTTGGAGATGGGTCAGACATGTGAAAGAAATAAATGGTAAATATCCCACAAATGTTTAGAGTGGGTGATGGGTTAGATGCTGTACCATATGAGAAAGAGAAATTGGCTTAATTTTTTAAATCCAGCACTTCCAAAGTTATTTAGTTATTTAGCCCTTACACACACACATATACACACACACACACGCACGCACACCCCAAGATATCCCATGGAACTAGTGTTCTCTAGAACACTCTTTCAAAAACCCTGCTATGAGCCGGGCGTAGTGGCGCACGCTTGTAATCCCAGTACTTGGGAGGCTGAGACTGGAGGATCCAGGTTCGCAGCCAGCCTCAGCTACTTAGTGAGGCCTTCTGCAACTTAGCGAGACCCTGTTTCAAAATAAAGAATAAAAAATAGGGCTGGGGGTGTACCTCATAGGTAGAATGCCCCTGGGTTCAATCCCCAGTACCGCAAAAAATAAATAAATAAAATAAAAAATAACCATGCTATGGGAATATCATGCATCAGAAAGGCAACCAGCCCATAGAATCTGTATGACATCATCCAAGTTCTAAGAAAATCCTAAGAAAAATTTTATGGAGATAAATGAATTTTGCTCTACAAATTTACAGTGTCAACATGATTTTTGAAAGACTAAGGGAAGCCGGGCGTGGTGGCGCAGGCTTGTAGTCCCAGTACTTAGGAGGCTGAGACCAGAGGATCTGGGTTCGCGGCCAGCCTCAGCTAATTAGTGAGGCTCTCCGCACCTTCGTGAGACCCGGTTTCAAAATAAAGGATAAAAAATAGAGCTGGGGGTGTAGCTCTGGGGTAGAACGCCCCTGGGTTCAATCCCCGGTACCGCGTAAAAAAAAAAAAAAAAGACCAAGGGACATATATATCTAACTTAAAAGAAAATCTTATTTTGGGGGATACCACTACAGGATACAGAGCAAAGGATTGTGGAACAGCAGATCTCAGGCCAAAAACAGAGCACTGCCTGTCTTGTAAATAAAGTTTTATTGGAACACGGCCATGCTCGTTTGCTCACACATTGTCTGTGGCTGCTCTCATGCAACCCCAGCAACCCTGAGTAGTTGAGGCAGACTGGAAAGCCTGCAGAGCTTGAAATATTTACTATGTGGTTGTTACAGAAAAAAAAAAGTTTGCCAAACTCATGCTTAACCCATGGTTCTTCCTGTGTTGGTTAAAAAACAAAAGAGAACATTGATATATGGGATCCGTGAATATGAACACCGATGAATTTGCAGCCCAAGTTTCCTCCTCCCTCCTGGAGGCAACCACATGGCATCCCTGGGTTCTCCCCTACCACTCCTGCCATGGCCTCCCATATCCCTGGCTCCTGCTTTCCAAAGTGGGCAGATCCATCTAGCCACTAGCGCCTCCTAGTGATCACCAGCTTACTTTCACATTCCGTGGGCCCTTTATCAGTTAGAAGTGCATTCAGCAGCAAGTAACAGGAATTCCTACTACAGAGGCTTCAACAAAATAATAGTTGTTTTTCCAGTCAAAAAGAAGTCAAGCCATAAGTATCCAAGACTGGTTCCAATCCAGAAGGAGAAAGAAGGAGGAAGGATAAGAGACGGAAGGAAGCATTGTCCCTTCTGTTTTTTTTTACCATACTTCTATTGGTGCATTGTAATTATACATCATAATGAGGTTCAGAATGATAGGAACATACATGCCTACATTGTTCTTTTTATTTATTTATATTTTAATTGGTGCTTTGTAATTTTACATCATATTGGGATACAGAGTGTCAGACAAATACATGCACACAGAGCCGGGCATGGTGGCGCACACTTGTAATCCCAGTACTTTGGGAGGCGGAGACCAGAGGATCCGGGTTCGCGGCCAACCTCAGCTCTCTCGCTCTCTCCCTGTCTCTCTCTCTCTCTCTATCTCTCTCTCTCTCTCTCTCTCTCTCTCTCTCTACTTAATGAGGCCCTCCACAACTTCGTGAGACCCGGTTTCAAAATAAAGTATAAAAAATAGGGCCGGGGGCGTAGCGCGGAGGTAGAACGCCCCTGCGTTCAATCCCCGGTACCACAAAAAAAAAAAAAATACATGCACACAGCTCCTGGTGCCCTCCCCACCGGGTCCCTCCCCCTTCCCTCCCCCTCCCGGCGCATGCCTTTGATATTGGAATTGGTAATTTTGCATACATTCATAGCATTGTTTCATCTGTTGCATTCTTTATAACTTCATCCCCGCTTCCAGAATCCTCCTTGGTCACTCCCCTGGAGTCTGCTCTTCTATCTGGTATTGTCCTGATTTCCAAATATCTCTCTAGTTCCACATATAAGAGAAAACACACATCTACCTGTTGTTTTTTTTTTTTTTGAGACTGGCTATATTTAGTATGATATTCTCAAGTTCCGTCCATTTTCCTGCAAATGGTGTGATTTTGTTCTTCTTTATGGCTGAGTAAAATCCCATTGCGTGTCTATACCAAAGTTTTGTGACCCATTCATCTGTTGATGGACACCTCGGCTGGTTCTATAATTTGGCGATTGTGAATTGTGCTGCTATGAACATGGATATGCATGTATCATTATAATATTCTGATTTCATTTCCTTTGGGAGGATATCCCTGGGTCATATGGTAGCTCCATTCCCAAGCTCTGAGAAACCGCCACAATGTAGTATTTTGCAGTCCCACCAACA
This sequence comes from Glis glis, assembly GCA_004027185.1. Classification (NCBI taxonomy): domain Eukaryota; kingdom Metazoa; phylum Chordata; class Mammalia; order Rodentia; family Gliridae; genus Glis; species Glis glis. The sequence continues at coordinate 31,261 of PVJS01001877.1, read as the reverse complement.
GTATAATAGCGTTCCTATTTCCCCACAACCTTGCCAGTATTTATTATTATTTGTGTTCTTGATGATTGCCATTCTAACTGGAGTTAGATGGAATCTTAGTGTAGTTTTAATTTGCATATTTCTGATTGCTAATGTTGAACTTTTTTTTTTTTTGCGGTACTAGGGATTGAACCCAGGGGCATTCTACCTCCAAGCTATACCCCCAGACCTATTTTTTATTCTTTTTTTGAAACAGGGTCTCACTAAGTTGCAGAGGGCCTCACTAAGTAGTTGAGGCTGGCCGTGAACCTGGATCCTCCTGTGTCAGCCTCCCAAGTACTGGGATTACAAGCGTGCACCACCACGCCCAGCAATGTTGAACATCTTTGCACTATTCTTTTTAAAAACACTATTGGAGCCGGGTGTGGTGATGCACACCTATAATACTTGGGAGGCTGAGACAGGAGGATAGCAGGTTTGAGGACAGCCTCAGCAAGTAGTGAGACTCTCATCAACCTAGAGAGACCCTGTTTCAAAATAAAAATAAAATAGTGTTGGGGGTGTAGCTCAGAGGCAGAACGCCCCTCGGTTCAATCCCCAATACCACCACCCCCCAAAAAAAGTTATTAGTAGCCCAACCAAGTGACTTCTACTCACATCTCATTCCCAGAACCAGGTGACCCAGCAAGCTTTCCTGCAAAGGAATCCAAAAAGGTGAGTGTTATGGTTTAAATCTTACATGGCCCCCAAAGGTCAGGTAATAAAGGCTTGGCCCCAGCCTGCAGCACCACTGCGAGATGGTGGAACCTTCAGAAAGTGGGGCTTAGTAGGAGGAAGTTAGGTCATCGGAGGCATGCCTTCAAGGAGATAGGGGTACCCCGGCCCCTCCCTTGGTTTGCCTTCTGATCCCCATGAGGTGAAGAGGCTCCCCACCACAAGCTCCCCACCAGGATTCACTGTCTTGCCACAGACTCAAAGTGACAGGATCAGGCAGCCATGGATTGGAACCCCTGAAAGTGGGAGGGCTCCCATAGAGATTTAAAAACGTTTTATCGGAGGGATTTTGTCACAGCGACAGAAACCTACCCCAGCGAGTGTGCGTGCTTCCCAGCCTCCCTCACACAGGAAGTGGCCAGACCGCAGTCCCCAACTTGTTGTCTTCATTCCGTTCCACTCCCCAGCATTCAGCCAAGCGGAGACAGTGGCCTTCACTCTTTTGGGCACCCTACTTCGATGCGGGCCTCACACGGTCCTGTGGGACACACTCAGCAACTCACAGAGATGTGGAGGCTGTGGCCTTGTGTGGAAGTCACAGCCTTCTCTCCCCAGGAGACCGGACACGGGGAGTATCACACTGTGGGACACTCTGAGCGACACCAGCTCACCGTACAGGCTCTGCCATCATCTCCCTCCGTTTCTGTTCTGAAGCTTGTCGCTGAAAAAAGTTTGTCAGTGTGCCAGGTGTCCCAGAGGAAACTCTTTCCCGAGCTGTTCCCAGCATCTCATGTCAGTTCGTATCTGGGGGGCTTTCCATATAGCTTCAGACATAGCTGAATCTGTGGGTTGTCCACAGCTTGGGGTCACACTCTGGGATCCTCACAAATCAAAAAGGTGGAGTGAAAGAAACTGGATGAAAAGCGGGTTTCAGAAACACCACAGCTCAGGGCTTGGGTGGGGCTCCAGGAGGGAGTATTTATGGAACACTTACCACTTGCCACAAGTTTCAAGTCTATATTTTAATTATGAATATTTTGTCTATTTATAAAATAGACCAGAAAGAAATTACTGGAAACATGGTGACTTGTACAGCATCGTGTTCATAAGTTTAGTAAGAATCAGTACTTGGATGGTTAGATGGTTGACTATTATTTTTGGTTAAAGGATATACTAGGAAATAATACAAAATATGTAATGTTTATTGAATATTCTGAAAAAATTACCTTGCCATTAAGTCAGAGTCCTGACATCTTCAGTTAGATCAGTTGTATTCAATTCACATGCATTATGGATGAATATCTACCCCTTTTCTAAACACATTGTATTGGTCCTTTGTGAACATTAACTGGGAATCTATCAAATATTATTACATAGCAATAATTAATTTGGGCAATTGAACCCAGCCCTTTTCTTTCTTTTTTATTTTGAAGTAGGGTTTTGCTAAGTTGCTGAGGCTGGTCTCAAACCTGCGATCCTCCTGTCTCAACCTCCCAAGTACTGGTTTTATAGGCATGTGTCTCCATGCCCGGCTAGTAATAATTAATTTTGGTGTAAGAATATCCAAATCCAACTCAGTGCATTATCTTATTTGATTTTCACAATGACTAACTCACTCCATTTTCTCCAGACTCATGGTCCACCTTCGGAAGGCGGTTGCCTCAATTACAGGCAGATTTTAAGAGGCACTGCTTAGTGTCTTCCTATATCCCCCAAATGCTTTGTGCCTTTTCATAAGAAATAAATGCTTCATTCCACAATTAGAAATAAGACTAAAGGAACTTTCCCCGGGACGGGTAATATGTTATTCGATTCATGGGACAGGTGATATGTTATTCAGTTTCAGGGACGGTATGAGGATATGGCTGGAATGATTAAGAAAGCTCTTTCTCCAGCCTTATGGGCCAGTGATCGATCCAACACAGGCAACCATTGTTGACTACATTTCTCATCTGTAACAAGGAACAGTCATCATCCCTTCCCCACGTGGTTTTTTTTCCCAGGCCTCAATAAAATTATATTTACAAAGTACCTACTGAGCAGGACGCAACTAGGAAGGACTCAATAAAGGCTAGGTGTTGTTTTTAGTTTTGTTGTTGGACGAATGGGGGAAGGAATGCGTACAAAGGGCACCGAGTTATTGGAAGGGCGGGAAGACATACTTCCCCAAAAAGAAAAGAACATCAAATAAAGAGAGAAGTTCCTGTGGCACATGTTGAACAAACAGTCTAAACGTCCCAATTTTTCATGTTAGCCCACGTGGGCCCCCTAAAGGGCCCCAGCGCCTGAGCCTGCCTCGCCGGGGAGGCGGTGCAACAGTACACCACCAGATGGCAGCATGGAGCCACTGCCATTGTCACCCTTGGGCAGCACCGCAGCTCTGTGAGACTGAAATCAATTCCATGAGGCTCCCAAGAATTGGTTCACAGCAGGGACAATAAGTTATCACCTAGCCAGGCCCCCTGTTATCATCTAAACCCGAGCGCTGGCATTCCTGAAACCCTATCTCCACCCACTTCCCCTCACTCCACCTTGCTTTCCTTGGGGATGTAGAACGACTAATGAATCTTTCTCTAAAAAGAGAATCATTTTTTGCACAAAGGAAAGAATTGCCTGGTTCACTCAGCAGCAAGCATTTTGGTTGTTCTTGCTAAACCCATAATGGCTCAGCTACAATTAAAAATGTTATTAAGCCGGGCATGCTGGCACACACCTGGAATCCCAGTACTTGGGAGGCTGAGATAGGAAGATCGCAGGTTCAAGACCAACCTCAACAATTGAGCGAAACTCTCAGCAACCTAGAGAGACTCTATTTCGAAACAAAAAATAAAAAGGGTTGGGGGTGTTGCTTGAAAGTTAAATGCCCCTGGGTTCAATCCCCAATACCACCAAAAAAAAAGTTATTAAAATAAAGCATTCTTTGCCAGGCTTAAAGGCAAATCACATTTTAACACAATTAGTTCGAAAGCAAAGATCCCTCAGAAACCCAATGGCATTTTTGCAGAAAAGTCAAGCATTAGTCCATCAATTTTCAGATTCTGAATAGCCTATAAGTGGATTCATAAAGTATATTTCACCTCCCAAAAAAACAGTCTTTATGAACTTTCACCACTGATCTAAAGGATCATTTTCTTTTATAGCTAAAAATGGAAATAATATTAAAGTGATCCATCACAGATTAAAATAGTATAGGATCTTTCTGAATCCATTCATTGCTAGTTTGGGGCTAAGTTATTCCAAGTAGGTTGAAAATATACATGATGATGTCCCCAAATGCTATCATGTATGTTTGGCTCTTAGATTTCAGTCAATAGATGAGGAAAAACACACATATCCAAATAACTCTCTAGCAGATATGCATATGTAGAAGCTGGAAATAACAAGATACTCCATTTTGTCTCAGCATTGACTTATATTTGAATTTCTCCGGTGTGCACTTTTACTGTAATGTAACCTGGCCTGGTATTACAGTTATGTGCACACCCCTTTCCTCTAGAAGCATGCCTAGCTTTAATATGGATGGAATGTGAGCCCGTGTTAATGTAAATAAGCGTTTCATAAATTTTTTTAGTAGTGATACTATTTGGAGCTGAAGAAAACAAAAGTATCCACCACTTAAAATATGTCGTCTTACCTTAAAATTAATAGCACCAGTAATTAACTTATCACTTAGCAATCTTAACAAACCACCTCATATACCTCCAGATACAATGCACTGAGGACTCCACAGCATATTGGGTCTGTTACCAAAAACATAACCCAATCCAGTGATGCGGAAATGGCAGATCGGCCCTGATCAAGGGGAATTCTACAAATAAATGGTCTGTGCTATCAAAAATACCAGTCATTTTAGGCAAAAACAAAAATGAGAAACTGAATTCGATGAAAGGAAACCACAGACACATGAAAATTAAATGCAACATGTGACCCTGAACCAGCTTTTTGACCTGAAAAAAAATAAGTTTCTGTACAGGACTTTACTGAGATAATTTTCGAAATTCACATAAGGTTTGTATATTAGATAATAACCATGTTTCAATGTAAAATTTCTTGATTTGGGCCATTGTATATAGTTATATAAGTGAATGTCATTGTTCTTAGAAAACATATATTTAAAGCATTTAGGAGGAAAGGGCAATGTACTCTCAAGTGATTCCGAAAAAAATATATAATTATATGTGTAGGAGGAGAGAGAGAGACAGGGAAAGAGAGAGAATGTGCAAATATAGCAAAATGCTTACTGGTGGACCAGCGTAAAGGGTATAAGAACATTCCTTTGCACTATTCTTACAACATTTCTGTAAATCTAAAATTAGTTCAAAATGTTAATTAATCCATTAACAATAATAGCTGGCCAGGTTTGGTGGTGCACACCTATAATCCCAGTACTTGGGAGGTGGAGACAGGAAGATTGCAGATTCGAGGCCAGCCTCAGCAATTTAGTGAGAACTTCAGCAACTTAGGGAGACCCTGTTTCAAAATAAAAAAATAAAATAGGGCTGAGGGAGCCGGGCGTGGTGGTGCACGCTTGTAATCCCAGTACTTGGGAGGCTGAGACAGGAGGATTGCAGGTTCGAGACCAGTCTCAGCAATTTAGGCCCTCTGCAACTTAGTGAGACCTTGTTTCAAAATAAAAGAATAAAATAAAATAGGGCTGGGGGTGTAGCTCAGAGGTAGAATGCCTTTGGGTTCAATTCCAAGCATCAAAAAAAATTTTAAAAAAAAGGGCTGAGAGTATAGCTTAAAGGTAGAATACCTCTGGGTTCAATCCCAAGTAATAATAATAATAATAATGATAATAATTATTATAAGCATATGGTCACTCCAGGCTACGATGCAGTAAAGCAATTTTTACTGTATTATTTGATGAATAAAACATTGTGCTAAGAAAAAAAAGAAATTTTTAAAATAAAACAAAATCACCCGTAGTCTACCTCCTTATTGTGCAGGTGTCGCTTGTCCAGTTTTTCCTCTCCTGTCTTTGTGTCATGTGTCTCTGCCCCCCTCTTCCTGGCTGCTGGCCTCTGTCCCAAGCCTCCATCATGTCTGGACTGGAGACTGGGCTCCCCCCTTCCTTCTGTCCCTTCATCAGGTCTCACCAGAGCAGGTAGCCTATGCCTTCCGTGCCTGTCACTTAGCCAGGGCTCAACAAACATTTACTGAATGAATGAGTGAGTGAATGAATGATAGCGAAAATACCATTCTGCCATTTGCTTTTTAGTAAAGCAAATTTTAACAGCGTTGCCCACATTCACCTTTAAAAACAAAATCACAGTAGAGATTTTTGGCAAAAATACATTGAGAAGCATCTGGCTGAATATTCCAGCACTGGACAACACTCAAACATGGTTAATTCAGTTCTACCGTGGCTCGTAGCTAGAATTCACCTTTTGCTAAGTTGAAGTGGGCAACCAAGTACCCCAAACTCTACCATGATTCTCCCTTTTCTACCCCTGTCTTTAGCTGCCTGCCCAAGTCCCGTCTTCTACTATGACTCCCTACCTGAGCATCTGAGTCCAGGCGGCTGGATCCATGTGATTTGACAGAGTGCGTTCTATGGTGAATCCAGAGCCTCGCTGGAATGGAGAGGTCGCAGGATCTGCAGACCAGAATGTGGGCCCCTGAGAATGAGCACGACTCTGCCACTAACTAGCGTAGCCCCTTAGCAAACTGCATAGTCTTTACTGTTCTCGGTGTTAAATTAAGTAAAACAGATTAAATAATTTCTGAAATCACCTTCAGCTCTGAAAGCCTATGAGTCCACCATCCTATGGGCGGGATAAGTAAAAATAATCAGAAAACAAAATTTGGGAGCAGGAACATTTGGAAATGTAGCTGGATGTAAACAGAATGGGCATGGGGAGGCCTGGGTTGATTTGAGGATTCAGATGCAGAGGACGGAAGGAGGCTTCCTCACGCAGACCGGTGGGACAGAATCAGGTAATTACAGACTGGGAGTTCTGGACAATGATAAATGACTTAATAAAACAGTTGACCATGATTTGAACCAGCTACGGCTGAGTGACACATCTCCAGATGCTGTAATTAAATACCTCGGAAACACTTCTTGCAGTGAGTAAGCTTTTCTTCCTTTATACTTTCAGGAGCTTGGGAAGTGAGTACAGTCAGTTTTTTAGGTTACTAGATCAATGGTTCTGAAGACATGGTCTACCAGTCTAGACGGGAGATCAAAGCCTGTCAGAGCGAGCAGGATGGGGCGATAAGTCCATCCAGAGGAGAGTGAGGACTGGGCTGGTCAAGAGGCTTGTCAAAGGTCACACGGGAGCCGGGCGTGGTGGCGCACGCTTGTAATCCCAGTACTTGGGAGGCTGAGACGGGAGGATCGCAGGTTCGCGGCCAGCCTCAGGAACTTAGGCCCTCCGCAACTTAATGAGACCCTGTTTCAAAATAAAGAATAAAAAATAGGGCTGGGGGTGTAGCTCGCAGGTAGAATGCCCCTGGGTTCAATCCCCGGTACCACAAAAAAAAAAAAAGGTCACACAGAATAAATACACAGTGGGCTCATTCCCAGGATGCCCGCCGGGTAAATCAGCCCCACGCAGATTGTCCGTAAGACACTTCTAACCAGGCATGATGGGCTGGTGTCTGTTGTTCTTCTTGAATCCCTGGCTATATTTCACCTCTGACGTTGGTCCTCACCCTTCATCTCTGCCCTGCTTCTGGGACCACCTGTCAGCTCAGGTGGGTCATGTGCAATGAGACCCTTTGCAGTGTTGAAGCCCTGTCACCACTCCGAGAGAGGGTCCAGGATAGATACCCCTGCCTCCCTGGTACCAGTGAAGTCGAAGGTGAGCCCAGTGAATCCAATCTTCAGACACGCCATTCAAGCATTCTCTTTGTCTTTTTCTTTCTTTTGCCATGGTAGGAGAACAGGGCTATAGAGTCCTCCCGGGGCTTCTATCTCCATCAAGGTGTGATTAGGAAAGTTAGAAAACCATTGTCTTTACAGCATTTCACACACGTTCTGAATTCAAACCAATATGCCGAAGAAACAGTCAGCTGTCATATGAACATTCAACATGTATCTTCTCTGAATTTTGCCAGATAGAGAATATAGGGCTAAGTTATACTCTCACAATGAAAGGAAATTCCCTTCATTGTAGCTGTGGGCAATAATAAAGACAGCGTTTGTTGCCTGTTAGGGAGATCCAGAGAGATAGCAACAGAATCTGCTGTCACCAATCCCCCGGCAAGATTTTTTTTTTTTTTTGGTGGTACCCGGGATTGAACCAGAGACATTCTACCTCCAAGCCATGCACCCCCCACCCCCGGACCTTTTTTTCTTCTTTTCTCTTTGAAACAGGGTCTCACTAGGTTGCTGAGAGTCTCGCTAAATTGCTGAAGTTAGTCTCAAACTTATGGTCGTCCTGTTCCTGCCTCCCAAGTACTGGGATTACAGGCGTGAGCCACCACCACCATGCCGGGCCCCCTGGCAAGATTTTCTTAGGAAAACAATACAAGATTTTTAAATGAGGTATAAAGCATCTTCAAGACAAACTGGAACGTAATTTCTGAGTCTCCAAGCCTCCTCTACACTGTCAGAAAGGTCTTTCTAATCCTAATGGGACTCTAGAATTTGCTGGGTCTTTCCAGTTCTTTGTCATCTATAATATTCCAATGAAATAAGTGTTTCCTTATCGATTCAAAAGTTTGAGGATTCCTTACCAGGAGATTTGGATTTAAAAGGATTTATGGTCTGAGGCCCTTGTTCTAGAGAATCAGACCTATAATTTAATTTGTGGGGAAGTAGAACCCTAGAGTCCGGTTTCCCTGTTTGCAGATGGCCAGATCAGAGCATCTGAATTTGGATCCCTGTCCTTTAACTGTGTGGACCTTGGCAAGGCACTTCTCCTCTTCACGTCTTCTTTAGTTCATCTGTGAAAACAAGCTTGATAATAGACAATCAATACATTTCATCAATTATTATTATTATTATTATTATTAAGTTCTGCTGTGAAGGTGCTGTGGCTTAAATATGTCCTTCCAAGGTCAAGTGTTGGAATCTTAATCCCCAAAGCAACTTTGTTGAGAACTGCGACCATTAAGAGGTGATTAGCTCAGGGTCGTTATCATGGGAGTGGGCTATTCATCACAGAAATAAGTGGGTTTCTGATAAAAGGGGGAGTTTGGTCTCTCTCTTCCCTTCTTCTTTCTCCCATTTTTTCCCTGTTCCCCTCCCTTCCTTCTCTCCTGCTCCTCCTCCTCCCCCTCTCTCCCCCCTCCCCCCTCCCACTATGAGATGACCTCTGCCATGGGATGATATAACAAGATGGCCCTCACCAACTGGGTACAGTGCTGCACACCTGTCTCACTTGGGAGGCTGAGACAGGAGGATCACAGGTTCAAGGCCAGACTCAGCAACTTAGCGAGGCCCTCAGCAACTTAGTGAGATTCCATTTCAATAAGTAAAAATAAAAAGAGGTTGGGAGTGTAGCTCAGAGGTAGAAAGCTCCTGAGCTTAATCCCTAGTACTACAGGAGAGGAAAAAAAGGAAAGAAAGAAAGAGAAAGAGAGAGAGAGAGAAAGAGAGAGAGAGAAAGAGAGAGAGAGAGAGAGAAGGAAGGAAGGAAGGAAGGAAGGAAGGAAAGAAAGAAAGAAAGAAAGAAAGAAAGAAAGAAAGAAAGAAAAAGAGAGAGATATGGAGGGAAGGGAGGGAGGGAGGGAGGGAGGGACTCACCAGCTAGGCATAGTGCCGCACACCTGTAATCCCAGCACTTGGGAGGCTGAGACAGGAGGATAGCAGGTTTGAGGCCAGCCTCAGCAACTTAGCAAGATCAAGATCCTTAGCATCTTAGTGAGACCCTGCTTCAAAAAAATAAAAAGAGGTGGGGATGTAGCTTAGAGGTAGAATGGCCCTGGGTTCAATCCCCAGTACACCCCCCCACAACAAAACAAAAAAGAAAACCCTCATCAGACACAGTCACCCCACCTGGACCTCTCAGCTTCCAGAACTGTGAGCCAAATAATTCTCCAGTCTGAGGCATTCTGTTATAGCAGTACTGAACAGACCAAGACAGGAGGCAGTGTCACATAACACTTAGACTTGTGGGTTTGGAAATTATATCACTTGAGTTAAAATCTCACCTCCAACCCATACTAATTATGTGACAAAGGACAAATTAGTTAACCTCCAGCTTCAGGGGGTTTTCCTGGAATATAAGCATGAGGGTTGTTCTAAGGAATGAATGAGAAGGAAAAGCAGACTATCCAGGGAGATCACGTGGCACGGGGCTTGGTGCATGCCAAGCATTTAAAAATAATAGTTACCATTAATATTCATAGTAATATGGTAGAGGCACCAGCCGCTGTGGTGGCTGTAATGTTGTTCTATTTTGGAGATAACTTATAATTATTAACTGTGGAATACCTCTGAAAAATGTTCTTGGCAGAAAGAATGTTCCTGACTGGAGCTCATTTCAAATCCTTGTCCCCTCTCAATGGTGCAAGGAGCTTGGAAGGAAGATACTGGGTGTACTGGGCGTGCACAGCATCCAGCAATATTCTAGATGGGGAGGCACATTACCCTCCCGAGCTGTGCCCTGTGAATTATTAAAAATCCTTCTTGTGCTATTTTAATAGTTGGGATAAAAACAAAAATGATAATTCCTTCCCACATTTCTAATATAAAAATTTTCACTGACCTAATCTTGAAGTACTCATTTAAGTCCATTTATTCTCCAAGAGGCACTACTATGTAATAGTAGTAGCCAGGATTGAAAGTTAAAACAAAACCAGACAAAATGTATGCCAAATGCTCCTCCGTCTACTGTCCTGGGTAGAAGAGCGTGGTCCTGAGCCATGGCTGAACACTCCTCAGCCTCAGTTTGCCTCATCTGTGAAAATAGGGGCCTTGGTATCTGTCCGGCCTGTCTTCCAAAGTTGCCATTGAAGTTCAGATGAGAAAAACTTGGGCCAAAATTCATTGAAGTTATTCTTCAATGATAATATTGAATAACAAATTGAAGTTATTCTTATTTCAAAGCATGAGTTCACACCCCCACACGAATGCTTGTACTCACTGAAAAACATCTTCTTTGTTGGTTGGTCCCTCTACCCCAGCAGGCTTGACTTTGGTTCCCCTTAGGAGGGACAGTCAGTTTTGGAATACGTCTCAAGGTGTTGGGGGCTGCATGTCCGTCTGTCTTCTCTGAGCACGAGGGATGGGCTGCGACAGCTGGAGATGTTCTCAGCTGCCTGAAAGGATTTGCACAGGCCTCCTCAGACCTGTGCACTTGCCAAAACATATATTGACATGATAGACCACAATGGATTTAAGTGTTTAAAGTCAAAAATACACTTTTAAAAATAAGTACTTAAGTTGGCCAATTGAGCCATGCTACCTGGATACTGAATTCAATTTATTTAGAATGAACCACAGAGTAAACCTTTCCATTTTAACATGTTGCACTGAAGCAGGGAAAACCAGGGAGGAAAGACACAATTCCATGAAACATTTCCTCATTTCCACCTTCTGGAACAATTGCAACTTGTAGCCGACTTGGAGAGCCAAGCCAACAAACCCTGACCGTCTCTGTAAAAATGTTTAGATTCAAATTAAAAGTAAATGTGTTTCCTGTGCCCCTGGCTTCATCTGCTTATTTCTATCTCTCACTTGTTTTTACATCTCCTGTAATCCCTTTCTTGTGCCCAGAAAGTCTACTGCAAAAGAAGCCCCCAAGTTTAATAACAACCTGCAAAAAATCCCCATGCCTATTTTTCATTTTATTCTGGACTTGTATGCATGTATTAAGATACATACAGACTCTGTCTTTCTTTAGCTATATACAGTTCCTATTACACTTCCCAGTTGTCTCCATTGTTTTTGGGTTTTGGGGTGTGTGTGTGTGTGTGTGTGTGTGTGTGTGTGTGTGTGTATGTGTGTTGTGGGGGGTGGGGGATTGAACTCAGGAGTATTCTGAGCTGAGGCTGGCCGCGAACCCTGATCCTCCGGTCTCTGCCTCCCAAAGTACTGGGATTACAAGCGTGCGCCACCACACCCAGCTATTTATTTATTTTTTGAAACAGGGTCTTGCTAAGTTGCTGAGGGCCTCACTAAGTTGCTGAGGCCAGCCTCAAACCTGCCTCCCAAGTGCTGGGATTATAGGCATGCACCACCACATCCAACTTCCATTGTTTTAATTTGGGTGGAATATTGTGAGATATTTTTATTTGAGCAATTTCTTGGTGGGTGGAATATCCAGGGTGAACTCCAGTACACTGAAGTGTGGAGGCAGGCTGGGGATGCAGCTCTGTGGTAGAGCACTTGCCCAGTGGTGGAAGGCCATAGTTACAGCCCCAGCACCACAAAAACAAACAACACCCCATCACTTCTGAAGCATGGAGGTGATTTTTGTCTTATTCATTCTATTCTATTCATTCATTCAGGATACTGCAGTGTGTACTCATGGTCAAACTTGCAACTATGATCAGAGGGAGGGCATAAAATAATCCAGAAAAGTCGTGAACTGAAGCCCTACTGCAGGAAATTGGTATCATACCAGCAAATAGTTAACTAAATGTTTCAGTTAGGATCTTAGAATCCCTTGTGGGTAGGGGTTTTTCTTCCGAGATGTTTAGCATTCTACAGATTCAAAATTGAAAATGTGTTTGAACTTCATGCACAGTCATTGTTTGTTCTGAGTATGACAGTATACCTACTCACTCCCTGCTGCGTGCAGTTTTGAAGTTCACTGCATTTACTCATTTCCTGGCATCTCTGGTGTCCTTTGCTGCCTGGACCCTGGAAAGCTCTGATGCTACTATTCAAATACTGGTGCATTTTTGTTACTTCCAATAAGAATGATTTCTAAGTTCTTGAAGGACCTATCTCTGCTCTCGCAGAGACATTCATATGACCACATTATAAGTCCCAGACCTATTCATCAGAAAAAAAAAAATCAGACAGCAACAAGAAGTCAAGTCACCCCTTTGGGGGTGGCCCCAGCTATTGCTGTCAGGGAGGAAGGAACTTTGCTGCCCGACCCTTGCAGTGCTTGATACTTTCGTGCCCTAACAGCCGACCGCCCACAAATATCCCTTTACTTCTCACTCTTAACCCTCTAGGCACCCACACCCAGGCCTTTTTATCTTGTCTTATGGGTCCTTTTATTCACAGCACTTATAAAGTCTTACTATGCTATCTAGTTCATTTATTGTATTTATTGTGAATTGTCTCTCTTCACTATCATATAAGTTTCATGTGGGCAGAGATCTTTGCCAATTTGGTTCAGTAATGGATCTTAAGTTCCAAACCCTGTGTAGCATATAGCAGGTAGTCAATAAATATTTGCTAAGCCGGACGTGGTGGCGCACGCTTGTAATCCCAGTACTTGGGAGCTGAGACAGGAGGATCTGGGTTCCGGGCCAGCCTCAGCTACTTAGTGAGGCCCTCCGCAACTTAGTGAGACCCTGTTTCAAAATAAAAGAATAAAAAATAGGGCTGAGGGTGTAGCTCGGAAGTAGAACGCCCCTGGCTTCAATACCCGGTACTGCAAAAATAAATAAATAAATAAATAAATAAATAAATAAATATTTGCTATCCAAATAAATGAATGCTGAAAGATAGGCGCTTCTCTAGTGCTCAAATCCTATGTTTTTGTTTGTTTTGTTTTGCTTGGGTTTGAAGGTTGCACCCAGGAGCTACATCCCCAGCCCTTTTCATTTATTTGTGTGTGTGTGTGTGGTACTGGGGATGGAACCCAGGAGCATTCTAACTCTGAGCTACACCCCAACCCCTATTTTATTCTCTTTTTTTTTTATTTTGAAACAGGATCTCATTAAGTTGCAGAGGGCCTCACTAAGTTGCTGAGGCTGGTCTTGAACCTGCGATCCTCCTGTCTCAGCCTCCCAAGTACTGGGATTACGGGTGTGCACTACCAAACCCGACTGCTGAGATCATTATGCATACCCTGTTGACCTCGGAATCTTGTCCTTGCTTGCTTTCCTTGTCTCTACGTGAAAAACTATGGCAAATTTTTAAATTAAACTTTGTCTATGACATTCTTCTCTCTTTCTTTACCTTTTTATCTTCCTCTCCCCATTGCCCCAAACTTTTTTTTGTGTGTGTGGTACCGGGGATTTAACCCAGGGGCATTCTACCTCCGAGTTACACCCCCAGCCCTATTTTTTATTCTTTATTTTGAAACAGGGTCTCACTAAGTTGCAGAGGGCCTCACTAAGTAGCTGAGGCTGGCTGCGAACCCGGATCCTCCAGTCTCAGCCTCCCAAGTACTGGGATTACAAGCGTGCGCCACCACGCCCGGCTCCAGAACTTTGATTTAATCTAAACACACTTATTTCTTTGGCCCACTCTAACCCATATTCTTTAAAGTGCCCCGTGTTTCAATATACAATGCATTTTTTTCTTTTTGTGACTCACTCCTTCTAAGTTAATCCACCCCATTTATTTTATTGTTTAGAGGAGAGTTATGAATCTCAGGGCCCTAAGTGTTTCTGGAGGAAGGTCTCTATTCAAACTAATTACCATAATGCTCTGACTATCTTTGTAAATATGCTACCATGACTTCTCTGAGCTTACTGAGTTACCAAACCACACAATCTCATCCAGCTAGCCCTCTTCCGTAGAGATACCCAGATACTAAAATAACTATAATTAGTCTTGTGATTACTCAGCACTGAAGAATTCCTACTCAGGACTAGGATGCTATTTTGGAACTCAGCAACATGGAGGTAGGAAGTATTGATCTATTATTCCAGCGAATAAAAACAAAACCTAAGATCCTCAATTCTCCAGACTGAACTGTGTTATTTGAATGGGGATTTCATGAGTACCTTTTTTACTTTTCCTTGTCCTCAAAAGGCAGGAATAGAGAACAGTAGACAACACTTGCTGGTGATTCCTATGATCCAGTCATTGTGTTAAGCTTTTGGAGACATTGTCTTACTCCATGCACAACCACTTTCTTCTTTTTTTTTTTTTTTTTGGTACCGGGGATTGAGCCCAGGGGTGTTCTACCTCCATGCTACACCCCCAGCCCTACTTTTTATACTTTATTTTGAAACCATGTCTCACGAAGTTGCGGAGGGCCTCACTAAGTAGAGAGAGAGAGAGAGAGAGAGAGAGAGAGAGAAACAGGGAGAGAGAGCGAGAGCTGAGGCTGGCCGCGAACCCAGATCCTCCGGTCTCCGCCTCCCAAAGTACTGGGATTACAAGCGTGTGCCACCATGCCTGGCCACAACCACTTTCTGAGGCTGGCATTTTATGGTTGCAGACCTTAAGACTTTTAAGGGATTTACCCAAGGCCCACAGTTAGAAAGAGGTAAAGCATGATTAAACAGCAGAGCCCATGCTTCCAATTATCAATGACACCCCTCCTTCCTTCATCAGCTTTTCACCTCTTCTCTCCATTCTTTGACACCAAAATTGAAAGTAAATAAGGAAGTGATTGAATGAAACAAAGAGAGAGAGTAACTGACCCAACACTAGTCTAAACACTCGTTCTGGGTACAGAGAATCACAAGGCTATGCAAGGCAGCCTGTGGTTAGGAACACAGAAGAATTAGCTGCTTTTTTGTGTGTGTGATAGTGATGGTGGTAGTTTGGTTTGCTTTTCCCAAGAAGTAAAAAATGAGCCAGGCCTGGTGGTGCACACCTGTAATCCTAGTCCTTGAGAGGCTGAGACAGGAGCATCGGAGGTTTGAGGCCAACCTCAGCAACTTAGCGAGACCCACGGCAATTTAAGCAAGACTCTGTTTCAAAATAAAAATAAAAAGGCCTGTGGGTGTAGCTCAGAGGTAGAATGCTCATGAATTCAATCTCCAGGACTAGAAAAAAAAAGTAAAGAAATGTAGTCTATTAGGGTTGTGAAAGACATTCTTCAAAAATGGGAATTATATACAGAGGTCGTCACAGGATTGGAATGCTGTTCTACAAGGTGACATATACATTTGAACTGAAAGAAACAGAGAGATGAGATGACACTCTGGCGGCCAGGTGGGTATACTATGAACTGAAAACACCCTCACCCTGATCCATAGCTCCCCGAGTCTTTAAGGAGCCTGTGCATGTGTTGGCAAACTTGTTAATACAGGAAAATGACAAGACCAACCTACTGGGCCAGGAAAAATTAAAATTCCACTTTGCAGTGATCAGGCCTTTTGCTTTATTCTCCCTTGCTGTTTCATGACATAGAATCCTTTGTCTTGTCTCACTAAAATCACCTCCCACCATTACTCCAATGGCAGAGAAAGGCAAGGTTGATAGGGCGCATGGAATCACTCATTTTGAAAGACTTCTTAGAATCTATGAAAAGGTTTGGTGGAGAATCAGTTATCTACACAATGGTTTGGGTTAATTTATAACTTCCTCCTAGAGCACACCCTCTCTCATTAACTTTTACACCCCCAACTGAAGGCTTTTATTTGTTTGCAAACTCGGTAAGTACTAAGGGGTGAAATGAATGGTTGAACAATAGGCTCAGTCAGGAGCTGCAAAGTTGAAATGAAAGACATGGAGGAGGCAAGGTCCACCAGGAAAGAAAGAGGGGAGCGAGACAGCAATGCTTAGCAGGCAGGTCGTTTGAACCGCACGGGTCTCAGTTTTACATCTGCAAACCAAGAACACTGACTTCCCAGGGTTGTGGTGAGTTTTAAATATAAGCATGATTCCAGAAATATTTTATAAACTGCAAAGTGCTGTGCAAGTATGAAGGGCCAAATATCATGGTCTTGGCTTTTGCAGTTTAGGGCAGGATGCGATGGAATGTCTGTCTATAATGCAGGGACAAGATGATAAGTACGATCGTGTGCGGTGTCAAGGAAACCTGTACCTGGTGTTAAGGCCCAAGGAAGGGGGAAGGAGGGGACGCTGTAGGTGAGGTCTGCGCATTACTTCAGGAGCAGGACCAGGGGCGGTAGAATCAACTTACAGAACAACTTTCATCACAAGTGAGAAGAAGCTACATCCCATTTCTGAAGGGAATGAAGGCAACTTTTGAAGAGAAAGTAGAGGGCTCCTGTCTGTGGGTAGTCAGTCCAATCTAGCCAATGACAGCCAGCTGAACTCTGTGTGTCATGTCCCGAACATTGATGGATAATATTATGTTTCTTCTCAGTGACTTGGTAAATATTTCCAGTTCTTTTTACAACCTCCACATTGCTTGCTAATGAGATTTTTTTTCTACCTGTGCTTGCTTACTGGAGACTTCAAGTGTGTGAGAAGGAGCTAGGGTATGGAGGAGTGGAATATTAGGTCATATGGAACCCACCTTGATAGATATAATGAAGTTTTACTCAGACATAAAAACAAAATAATGTCATTTGCAGGAAAATGGATGGAACTAGAGAACATTATGCTAATGAGATTAGCCAGTCTCAGAAAGTCAAGGGTCCTATGTTTTCTCATATGTAGAAGCTAGAATGAAAATAGGAAACTAGAGAGACTTCATATAAATGAGAGACCAATAGAAGAGTGGAATGGGATTGGGGGAGGGAGAGGAGGAGGGGGAAAAGGAGGACTGAGGAAGGAAACAGTTCAAATAATGTTATGTCCACATCTGAAGGTATCACTGCCAAGCTCACTAACATGTACAGGGAGAGAGGACGGGGAGCCGGGTGGGATGCAGAGAGAAATACATCAAGTGCTGTGGGCATGTGTGTTTGTATCACTTTGAATCTCCTTGT
Organism: Glis glis; assembly: GCA_004027185.1. Lineage (NCBI taxonomy): Eukaryota > Metazoa > Chordata > Mammalia > Rodentia > Gliridae > Glis > Glis glis. The sequence goes on along the minus strand of PVJS01001877.1, from coordinate 13,906 downwards.
AATGGATAATTCATTATAATGCACCAATAAAGTATAAAAATAAAAAAAGTAACCAGGGTAGTGGCAGGGTGTAATTGAGAAGGAAAATATAAGAAGAGAACATTATGGACCAAAATCATAGAATGAAACTATAAAATGAAAGGAGTGAAATAAAAAAAGCAATCAATTTGGCTTTTTGTAACCACACATCTTACAAATCACATATTACAAATAAACCCTTATCTATAGACACACATTTCCAATACTATCTATTTCCACAACACGTGGGAGACCTTCTTCGGGTTTCACAATAACTTGTAAATTATTTTCTTAAGTACACGTTTCAAAGAAGGAAAGGCCTTCAGTGAGGAAGCAATGACTTGACCATCCAGGTGGTAAGAGGAAGGCTAGAACTCACACCCAATGTGGCGTTCTTTCCTCAGCCTGCTGTGGTTTACCCCTTGGTATTAAGCTGGACTCCTTAGTTTAGATTCCAGCATCAGGACCCTTATTTGCCCTGGGAATGATTGTTGATCCTTCAGGACTCACTGCCCGGCACGCGTTTGAATCACTCTACCTGTCTCGGTATCTCATTCATCTCCAGGAGTTCCTCTCTTCCCCTTCTTGAACTGCTTGCAGCTTAACCCCTAATTCCTCAGCCCATGGTACCAAAGTGCAATGCTTTGAAATGACTCTTTTCTTTCTTTAGGAAGACTACCAGGACTGGGAGAAGGAACCAGAGTAGGTCCCGAAACTATTTATTTGTGGTCACTAAACACAGTGATAAAAGAGTTAGGGGAAAAAAAGAGCATACATACTTGGGTGACTATTGAAGACTGCGAACTTTTTGCCAGTGAACGGATTTTTAATGTACTCAAAGTTTTCCTGGAGGAAAACAGTGTTCCAGGGCAGACTTGGCATTTCCTTGTGCAATAGCACCATCCAGTTGTCAGAAGAAAAGCCCAGGCGTTCTGAGAAAAATCCAGCGGGCTTCCTGGGGTGTGTGAGGGAAGATGTAGCAGGCAGCCCGGGTTCAGTCCTCACGAACACCCCTCTGTATAGCTACGGGGCTGTCAAACGCTGTCTGACACAGCAACCACTCCTAAGATTGAAATTTCTCAATGGAAAGTGTTCTCATGTCTATTCATGAAAAGCAACACGATTCTAGCTCTGTTAACCTCCCTTTTGGAATAAAGCATTTGATGCCAAAGCTACATTTGATTTTCTTATTCTTCCTCTGCAAAATAAAAACATAATGCAGAAAATTAAAGAATGCACCAGGAAATTTCATCCAATTTTACTGCAGCTAGTCATGTACCCTGCTACCCATGGCACACTGGGAATGGCACAGTAGCCAGGATGGAATGAAGAGGTGATGAATCTTGACTGGGATGCCAGAAAGGTTTTAGAGAGATTACATGTGAGCTGAGCCGGAATGGATAGGAGACAACTGCTGCAGTTGGGGTATCTCTATTCAAGTTCAAAAAACGGGGTAGACTTGGGCATGGTTAGTATGGCAGGAAGATACTGTGCCTAGATGGGATTTAGTTATTTTCATACCTCTCTCCTGAAAATGAAGGTCATTGAGGACCAGGGCTGGGTCTTGCTGGTCCAAAAACAAATCCCTTCCCGACTTCCCCCCCAAGCTGCTACCTTCATGTGCCAGATTTCAGAGGATTTTGGAAATCAGGGGAAAAAAAATTGGGCATTAGCCTGAGATGGTGGGCAGGTCTTGGGAATTTTAGGGAAAGAATTATATTATTATATATTATTATTATTATTATTATTATTGCAGTACCGAGGATTGAACGCAGGGGCATTCTACCTCTGCGCTACGCCCCCGGCCCTATTTTTTATACTTTATTTTGAGACCGGGTCTCATGAAGTTGCGGAGGGCCTCACTAAGGAGAGAGAGAGAGAGAGAGACAGGGGGGGAGAGAGAGAGAGAGAGACAGGGAGAGAGAGAGAGAGAGCATGCGCGAGCTGAGGCTGGCCGCGAACCCGGATCCTCCGGTCTCTGCCTCCCAAAGTACTGGGATTACAAGCGTGCGCCACCATGCCCAGCTTAGGGAAAGAATTATTACATTCACATTTTAGAAAGATTTGCCTGGTTGCAATAGAAAGGACTGGAGTAGGACAAGAGTTGATTGGAGGCATGAACATAATCTCAGGGTTCTGGGATCATTGTAACTCTCTGGCCTGGCAAGGTGGTACACAGCTGTAATCCCAGCAACTCAGGAAGCTGAGACAGGAGGGTCACAAATTTGAGGCCAGCCTTGGCAATTTAGTGAAACCCTATCTCAAAATAAAATACAAAAAAAAAAAGGGCTGGGGATTAGTCCAGTGGTAGAAGCTCCTGGGTTCCGGCCCCAGTACTGCAAAAAATTAACAATAAATAACCTCTCTGACTCAATGCCTTCAGAATTATTTTTCCAACCACAAATTGCATTAGACCCATCCCATCGCAAAATCCTTCAGCGCTTCCTCTTATATATAGAACGGGGTCTAAAGTAACCAAGCATAGCATTCAAGGCTTTTCATAATCGGAGTCCATTCTGCCTTTCTAGTTTTCTCTCGCTCCTTCCCTTCCCGTGCTCTGGCTTCAGTCTGTAAGCACTTCTCAAATACATCGCGTGTGTGCCACTTGGTGCTTATTAAGGCTACTTACCCTCTTAGGAGCTTTCTAGTATCCTAGGATGGTGCTATTTCATTCTCCCTTGCAGCACAGTGAAGTTCTTTGAGGGCCAGGATGGTGACTTACTCGTCCACACTCCTCTGCGCTAACAGCCTAGCCCTTTGCACATTATAGGTATTTAGCAAATATTTGTTGAGCAGAATCAAACTGTAACAGCAGTATCTGTACTTGGACTATTTAATATTTTTGAGCTACAGAAGCCATAAATGGAAAGATTGATCCATCTAGTTACATGTAAATATAAAACATTTTAGAGAAAAAATTTAAAAGCCAAAAAACAGTTAAGAGTATCTGGGGGAATGTACAGAATTCATATGACAAAGAGGTAATTTCCTTAACATACCAAGTGCTTTCTAAACCATTCACACCAACAATCTTAAAAAAAGATGGGCAGAGGAAACAAATACACCAGTTCTATTATTCACTCATCAGGGTGGTAAGGATGGAAGATTTTTTAAAGTACCCAAGAGGACTGGGGGGGGACTGGAAAAGAAACAGTTGGAGGCTTTATTTATGGGATTATAAATTGTTGTGCTTCTCTTTGGAGGGAAACTGATTTGCCAGTATCTCCAAGATTTAAAATGCAGAAACCTTTAACCTAGAAATTCCACTCTTAGAAATTTATCCTGCGGATAAAAACATGCAGGGCAAAGACCCAGGTGCAAAGCTGATTGCTGCAACCTTGTTTATAGAAGCTTATCAACCAATAGATTGGCTCAATAGTGGCATACCATACAAGGGAAACCTCAGCTACTGACAGAAATAAAGTACATCTATAATTACTGATAGAAAATTATCCCGAACTATACCATTAAGAGAAAAAAGCAAGGTACTGACTTTTCATGTGCTATGATGTTCCTTATTTGCAAAGCAAATACATACAGATGATTGTATATGCATAGAAAATCTTAAAGCCTCTTGACATTCACTGCTTCTGGGGCATATTTATTGCACATTGCCTATCCTTTTTCATTAGTGGAAGCTGTGCATTTTCCCATTCATTTATACTGGGGATTGAACCCAGGGGCATTCTAACTCTGAGCTACACTCCTAGCCTCCCCCCCACCCTTTTTTTTTTTTATTTTGAAATGGTCTCACTAAGAGCTGAGGGTCTTGCTAATTTGCTGAGGCTGGCCTTGAACTTGGGATCCTCCTGTCTCAGCCTCCCAGTACTGGGATTACTGGCATGCACCACCATGCTCTAGTACGTTTTTCCATTTTTAAAGTCACCATCTCCCAAACACACATATTTGTTGATCATTTATTACATACTGGATGCAGACCAGGCATTATGGGTATAACTTTAAATGATACTGTTTATGTCTTCCAGGAAAGTACAAATTGAGGCAGTGTTTCTTAAAAGAACTGCTTTTAGCTATTAGAGATACAGTGCACAACTCTCTCCAATCCAACTGAGTGTCTGTAATGAGATGCTTCCTGCACGAGATGACCATGAACACAACAAAACGACTTCTATGTATTTTGTTACTAGATGGTTGATATTAAAGGCTTCCTTAATGCCAACATTTCTCATGACACCCACTAACATCCCAAGAAAATTAATTTATCAAGTTAATTAGCCTCACTTCTCCCAAAGCAGAATCTTGAAGACAGAAATACAACAGTGGCAAATTTAACAGTGGTGATAAAGAAAACCCATGAGACACTGTCCCTCAAAGGTTGTCCAATGAGATCTTCAACAATTAGTTTCTAAGAAAAGCATACTGAAGTTATCAGCATGGTGCAGAGAAGTAAACTAGGAATTAGAGAATTACTGAAGACAAATTTAGAATTGAAGTTCTACCTGGATGGAGCCGTTGCATATTAAATATATATTAAGGGTTTGCTGATCAAAAACCCCAAAGCACTTCATAGAAAACACAGAAACCAATCATCAAACAGCTATGTCATTACAATAATGCTACAGTAGTCAAGACAGTGTGGTGCTGGCATAAGGATGGACATTATGGATTAATAGAATAGAAAGTCCAGGAAAAAAACTCTCACACTATGTATAACCAATTGATTTGCATCAAAAGTGTTAAGACAATTCAATGGAAGAACGAATACTATCTTTCAATAGAGACAACTGGATAGCCACACGGACTCCTACCTCAGACCATATGCAAAGATTAACTCAAAATGGACCAACGTGCTGGGCATGTTGGGCACATGCCTATAATACCAGTACCTGGGAAACCGAGACAGGAGGATCACAGGTTCATGGACAGTCCCAGCAATACAGCAAGACTTTCAGCAACCTAGCAAGACCCTGTTTCAAAATAAAAAAATAAAAAGGGCTGGAGGGGTAGATTGGAGGTAGAATGCCCCTAGGTTCAATCTTCAGTACCAAAAAGCAAACAAACAAAAGGATCAAAGGTCTAAATGTGAGAGCTAAAACCACAAAACTCTTTGAAGAAAACAGGTGTAAATCCTTGTGACTTTGGATAAGTCAATGCTTTCTTAGATATGACACTAAAAGCAACAACAAAAAAATGAAAACAGAACTTAACTGTGGCGAAGGTAATACTCTTGTCAACTTAAAGAGTTACTGCTGTTTGCATTCACCAAAATTAAAATCTCAATGCTTCAAAGGACACAAAAAAGTGAAAATACAACCCCCAGAATGGTACAAAAGTTTTGTGAACAATATATTTGGTATCTTGTATGCAAAGAACCCTTAACACTCAATAAGATGACCCAAGTTAAAATGGGCGAAGGATCTCAATAGACATTCTCCAAAGATACACAAGTAGCTGATATACATGTTAAATGATGCTCAACATACGTTATTAGCCATGGGGAAATGCAAAGCAAACCCATGAGATGACAGCTCACACCCACCTGGCTGGCTGTCCTCAGATTAACCAGTATTCGTGGGGACGTGGAGAATGGCACTCTCATGCACTGCTGGTGGGATTGTAAAATCATGTATCCACTTTGAACAACAGTTCATTTGATCCTGAACAGTTCCCAGCAATCGTCTCCCAGGTATATATCCTGGGAGAAATGAATGCCCACATGTGGAAGGCGTTGATAGTGAGGCAGGCATCTGTGTCTGTATTTAAAAAGCTTATCCGCTGGGCGTGGTGGCGCTCGCTTGTAATCCCAGTACTTTGGGAGGCGGAGACCGGAGGATCCAGGTTCGAGGCCAGCCTCAGCTTGTGCATGTGCGCGCGCGCGCGAGCGTTCTCTCTCTCTCCCTCCCTCCCTGTCTCTCTCTCTCTCTCTACTTAGTGAGGCCCTCCGCAACTTCATGAGACCCGGTTTCAAAATAAAGTATAAAAAATAGGGCCGGGGGTGTAGCTCGGAGGTAGAACGCCCCTGCGTTCAATCCCCTGTACCGCAAAAATAAAATAAAATAAAATAAAAAATAAAAAGCTTATCCATATCCTTAAAGCAAAAGTAGTGAAAATAAATCAATGGAAATTTAAAAGAATGATATCAGGACAAGTAGCTACAGAATGAATATTGATACTGGCATGTACATTCAAAGACGTGACATTAAAATTCCAAACTCTTAAACAAGCACACATAAGCATACTGAAATGCTTCTTACACAAGTATGTAACTAATTCTTTTCAGGTCCCATTTCAACCCACTGTTTTTACAGGAACCAATACAAATAAAAGAATTTTTGAGACAATCCATTTTTTATTCAAATAGAATCACATTTAGCCATCAAGGTCATGTAATTTAAAAACCTCTGTGCCGGGTTCTAGACTCAGACGGACAGTTCACTGTCAGCAGCCATTAAAATAGCGTTCTTGATCCAAGACCAGGTGATGAGAAGGGCACAGCAATGTCTCCATTGGCTTTCTAGAATATATTAAATTGCATTGAATAATGTACATTTACAAAACCATTCTGTAAATGAACCAAACTTGATTTTAAAGGCAGCAAGTGTAAGGAGAGCTGCTACACAATCCACCAGCCACCACGCTGACTACTCCCACTGTCTTGATATCAAATGAAGCGAAGACCTAGTCTCATCCCAGTGTTGAGGTCCCCTTACATCCTGCCTCATCTACCTCCTTCTGTAAATAGAAGCCTACGTCTAGGGGAATCCATTCCTTTTTGTCCTATTCCCATGGTAAAAACAACAACAAAACAAACAGACAAAAACAACTACTGATACTACAGCTTCAGGTTATCCAGAGATTATGGATTTTAGTCCAGAATCTGTACCTAAGCCTTTCCTTAGAGAAAAAACATCAGTTCTTTTCCCTGCCCTCTATTTAATCACTTCCCTACACCCATCTCTCCCTTAGCGAATGTACTAACCTTATTTAAACAAAGATAAGTGAGTGAACTAAGGACAGAGAATACAGGCGCAAACCTGGGGTCTGCGGTCCACCACACACCTATCACAACCCACCGTTCCAGACCTCTCCCCACCACGCCTTCACTCACTTTCGCTAGGTAGAAAACGCTCCACCTGTGGGTCAAGCTTTCCTTCTATCATGTGGTTCCTCCCAATGCTTCCTTTCCTTGGGAACACTGCCTTCTTCTCAGCCCCATTGAGTCTGCTCGTTCACATCTCAATTTTCTTGAGACCTAGAAGAGAAGCTCAAGTCTTCTGTCTTTCCCAACAAACCTCTAGGAAGTACAGCATGACAGCGCCGTATCACTGTCACGCCACGGAAAGCAACCATCAAAGACAGAGGGCTAACTGAATTCTCCTTGTAGACCTTAAGATCTGTCTGGGTGAGGCCAGTCAAGTAGTAAAAGATTACAGTAATCATTTATGAAAAATATTCATCTGATTCTTGTTATATAAATAGTTTTAATGCAAACAATCAATAAGGCATCTTTCCCATTGCTCCCAAGATTTCATCTCTCTCCGCTGCGGTAGGCATGGGTGGCTTCACTCCATTTTGTCTTCTTCGGATCATGACAGAATTCTACGTATAGGCATAAAAGAAGAAGAAACCCAAATCAGTCATGTACGAAATGCCAATCATTTGCCAGTAATTTGCCATTGCTTTCTCAAAAAGGAAATCCTAAAAAAACAAGTTTTAAGCCGGGCGTGGTGGCGCACGCTTGTAATCCCAGTACTTTGGGAGGCGGAGACCGGAGGATCCGGGTTCGCGGCCAGCCTCAGCTCTCTCTCTCTCTCTCTCTCCCCCTCTGTCTCTCTCTCTCTCTCTCTCTCTACCTAGTGAGGCCCTCCGCAACTTCGTGAGACCCGGTTTCAAAATAAAGTATAAAAAAATAGGGCCGGGGGCGTAGTGCGGAGGTAGAAAGCCCCTGGGTTCAATCCCCGGTACCACAAAGAAAAAAAAAAGTTTTAAAAAATCCAAAACTTAGTTCTGGGACTCTAGATACATGTTTCAAACTATTGACATTTAAATAGAAGTGATTATCCCTGTAGAAATGTGTTAACAGGGATATACTGTGTAAGTACAAGAGTGCATGTGTCTACAGAGTCCACCAAAAAGAGCTACTGCACAACTGCTAAAGGAACCAATAGCCCATTTAGCAAAGGGAAAGGAAGTAGCCGGATCCAGTTGCTCAAGGAAACAAAAATTATGTATCAATGTATTGAGAAAAATGGGACCATTTTAACTATCCTGAATAGCAGCAGAAAAGGAGGCAGAAAGCCAAGCCCGATATGGTACGTGACAGCAGGGTAAGTTGTATGATCTATTCATCTCCAGGAAAAATCAATTTATAAGGGTATTGTTTTAGGGCTGCAGATACTTAACATACCTACAAAGGCTCACTTATTTTAAAACTGCATTCTTATACCTTAGAGTAGGATGAAACAACTAACAAGCGTTCTCAAGGGTCCTTTAAGGTGGAAATAGCACACAGAAGACAAAGTTGAAGAGTTCTTTGCCCACCGCCATCACGGAGAAAGAGTGTGGGTACTGACTAACCTCAGGCCTCAGTTTCAAGTCTAAGAGAGGCTTCTGTTTTGTATTCTTTTCTTTTCTTTTTTTTTTTTTTTGCAGTACCGGGGATTGAACCCAGGGGCGTTCTACCTCCACGCTACACCCCCAGCCCTATTTTTTTATACTTTATTTTGAAACCGGGTCTCACGAAGTTGTGGAGGCCTCACTAGGTAGAGAGAGAGAGAGAGCGCTGAGGCTGGCCGTGAACCCGGATCCTCTGGTCTCCGCCTCCCAAAGTACTGGGATTACAAGCGTGTGCCACCACGCCCAACGCTTTTCTTTTCTTTTTTTGTGACAGTGGGAATTGAACTCATGGGCTACGGGAATTGAACCCTCTGAGCTACACCCCCAGCCCTATTTTTTTTTTTTAAACAGGGTCTCGCTAAGTTTCTAAGGGCCTAAGTTGCTGAGGCTGGCCTTGAACTGGCGATCCTCCTGACTCAGCCTCCCAAGTAGTGGGATACAGGCATGCCCCACCACGCTAGGCTTAAGAGAGGGGTTTCGACATGAAGCTCACCAAGCCAGGCTTACCCAGAATCTCCGGCAGTTTTTGTACTTCAAGAAGTAACTGGAACACTTTTCCCTGTCATAGTTATTTTCATCCATACATCTGGTAGAAGCATCAGATTCCTAAAATATGAGAAAGCCATTATTGAAAAGGTAGAATGGGATCTGCAAAGGACCTAAAAACAAAACCTCCTGAAGCTGCTTCCTCCCAAGACAGATAGAGTGGAATGGTTTGTTTTTGTTCACTTTTAACAGGTAGACTAAACACAGAATCATCCTTGCCAGCTATCTCAGCACTTACTCTGCTGGGGCAGACATCTTCTTCTCATAGCCTGGGCCAGTTTTCTGAGTATCACAGGAGTGTGATTCAAAGAACTGACTGTGATCCTGTCACCGAAACTCAAAGAAGGTGCAATATTTTCAAAATCACTGCTGCCCAGCTAGAAGAAGAAACAAGTCTCCCAACTTGCTCTCCTGGCTTTTCCAAATTCTCACTCTGGTTTGATGTTTGATCTTAATGCTGGTTTTGAGATTCCAAATAAATTGCTAATAAGCGGCCTACATCAAGGCGACCTAAATTAACACCATTCATCTCCACGCACTTGTGGCTATCATTCACTCTATTACACAAGTAAGTACAGTATTATGTAAGCAATTTTAATAGTGATGAATATCACTTCAAAACCAAAGTGAGCAGCACAGGGCTTTGAGTTTAAAAGAAGGTAGGTATCATTTGGGAATTAAATTTAAACTGTCTAAACTGAAAGTAGATTGGATAACAAACTTCAAAGTGAAAGGTATGATTATGAGAAGTCATCTAAGAAAGCCTTAACTAAACAGGTAGGTAATTTGCTTCACAGAGCTAAGAAATGTGTTCTATCCAAACAGGTTTACTTAAGAAAGCTGTTGAGAACTGGTGTAATATACAGAACAAAGGTACACTTATATACCAAATATTTAATGTGTATTTTTGAAAAATACATACAAGATTGGGGAATATAGCTCCTCACAGCAGCAGTATGATGATATTATTCAAGGATGGCAAAGCCACAAGCAAGTATTGCAAGTCATATCAAAAGCTTATTATTACAATAAAACATTCTGCATATAACATAACTTTTCAAAAATTTTTAGGCTTAAAATAGGTTTTCTGTTACCAGCCCATTACTCTCAAATCAGGTTGTTTCAAGGACATGATGAAATTACTGCCATTAAAACCACAAATTTAGTCGGGCGTGGTGAAACACACTTGTAATCCCAGGACTTGGGAGGCTGAGACAGAAGGATCACAGGTTCAAAGATAGCCTCGGCAAGTAGTGAGACTCATCAATTTAGTGAGACCCTGTTTCAAAATAAACATAAAATAGGGCTGGGGGTGTAGCTCAGAGGTAGAATGCCCCTGGGTTCCATCCCCAGTACCACAAATAAAATAAAATAAAATATAATACCACATCAGTGGCAATTTTAAAATGTGATACCCTTCAGTTTTCCATGTCTGAACTAGATTTTCCTCAGTGTCACATATGCCTGTCTAGTTTTACAGTGACAACTAAACACCTGCAATTTTTTTTTTTTTTTTTTTTGCAGTACTGGGGATTGAACTCAGGGGGGTTCTACCTCCACGCTACACCCCTGGCCCTATTTTTTATACTTTATTTTGAAACCGGGTCTCACAAAGTTGCAGAGGGCCTCACTAAGTAGAGAGAGAGAGAGAGAGAGAGAGAGAGAGAGAGCGAGCTGAGAATGGCCGCGAACCCGGATCCTCCGGTCTCCGCCTCCCAAAGTACTGGGATTACAAGCATGCGCTACCACGCCTGGCTCCACCTGCAATTTTTACAATTAGTAAAATAAAAGAAAAGAATCTTTGTTAGGTAAATTATGGACATCTAAAAATACTCTGGTGAAATAAAATACACTGGTCAGGAATAGATTTTGTATAGAAATAACTTTATTCAAGAACTGAAGAAAACTGATGCCTACACAATTAGAAGAAGGCTGTGGTTTTTTTTCCAACTTAACATTCATGAAAATGAAAAGCAAACCACCCTACCAACAGACAAGGATTTATGTCAGGATCTCTCAGTCGCCGCGTCACGATGGGCATCCTAAGTCTTCTTACTGAAGGTGGAGAGAGGAAAAAGGGTTAGGCAGTGGATGACAATAAAATGAATAAAAAATCTTATTAGTCCCAGGAGTACTTGAAATTTTAATTTTGACATAATGATCACCTAGCGCTTCATGCACCTCTGTACTTTGGATGTTTCTCCTCTGTATAGCCACGGTCCCTCAACACAAAGGCCACACTGAAATGCATCTACTAAAAGTGATTACCATGTCCAGTAGGAAGCATAGTTTAACTATAATCCAGTTGTAATTTACTCTTATTTCTTAGGTATAAGTAACTAAATATACTAACAAAATCTAATAGCTTTGCCTTATTATACACTGATTAGCGTACAAAATAAGTAAAGAATAATTCAGTACAGCTGCCTTTAGCAAAAGTATTCATCAACTAAAAATATTCATCGACTAACACCTACTCTGTGGCCAACACTAGGGAAGTTGATGGATCAAAAAGCCAATTTATAGTTTAGTTGACATGTTGAAAAGCCAAAAAGTTAAAAAAGTTTTTTTTCAAATTTTACTTCCAAGCCAGGTGTGGTGGTGCATGCCTGTAATCCCAGTACCTGGGAGGCTGAGACAGGAGGATCACAAGTTCACAGCCAACCTCAGCAACTTAGTGAGGCCCTCCGCAACTTAGTGAGATCCTCTTTCAAAATAAAATACAATAGGGCTGGGGGGGGAGGTAGCTCAGAGTTAGAATGCCCCTGGGTTCAATCCCCAGTAACACACACACACACACAATTACTTCCAGTAGGATCCTCTATTTAATTAATACTTCCCTGGGTTGAAGGAAGTCAAGGGATGCTACTGTGGTTCAGTAATCTTCCAATTCAAGTCTTAGAAATACAACTCTGCAAAAGTCTTTACTGATTAAAGATGATCACAGGTCCCTAAGAGCCAGTTGATAATCCTGAGTCAAGTCATATACTCATGTAATAAGTATGTTAACCATATCCTAGGACAAGTGCTCTCCAATTTCAACTGGAATTGGTATAATTATTATCTTCAAAGAGATGTCATATAAAGGATTAAAACAGAAAGTTTTAAAACCAATAGATAATTATTTTCAAGTGGTTTTTGTTTCAATATATTGGTATACTATTGATGAATCACCCACAATATTTTAAAATGGTCTGAACTAAGCTTAAGGAGCTGATGTGGCTTGCACTCCCAAATTCTGTTCTAGCCTAATCATTCTCCTATCTAAAGATCAAAGGAGACGCCAGCAAATAATGTAGTGCAACCTACAAAACTCCACTGAATAAAAAAATACATTGGTCAGTATATCCAGACACAGATCAAAATTTTTGTATGAATTTTTGTTTCAACTTTCTTTGCCCCAAAATGGGACCACAAGCATACTAGTATTAAAAGAAATAAAATGTATTCAGAAAAAAAAAAATTCAAATCCCATAAGCTCCTGATAAGTGGAGGTATCCTCATTAGAGGGTCACCCAGTCCAATTTCTTCTACTATGGAAAGATCAGGATGCCCACACTAAAGGAGACCAGTCTTTGCAAAGACAGGTGGAAAAGGGTTTTGTTATTCTGGGGTCCTTTAACTTTTAGTAATCACGAAATAATTTTATGATTTTTGTTGAATACATGAAAATAGCCAGCTAACAGAAACATCCTGGCAAAAAGGAAATTCGTGATGTTGTTCAATTATCTGTGGAAGCTTTTTCCTCTCTGGAACACAATTCTTTTGCAAAGCTTGATTCTTCCTAAGAGAAATAACAGTACTACGTGAATTCACACCCTTCTTTTTCATACCTATCCTGTGATGTGAGAACACAGAACTGTGCTTAGCTGTTCATACATATGCCTTGTTATAATGACCTCAAAGATGGTCAGAAGCAGACAGAATTAAAGTTGAGTGCTTTACACAGAAGCATTCTACCCTGAATTTCATTATCATCATCAGTCAGAAATTCTTTAAAACTAACACCTAGGTCACATCACATATACTCGGATCAGGTTTGCTGCATGAGTTTATTCACACTTCATTCTTTTCCTTCCGGACTAAACACAAGTCACTCTAAGTTTGGATTTCCGAATGTCACCTCCTTTGTATGAATTCCTATGCATTGACTGGAAATGGGGAGGAAATGTCAATTTACCGCAAGAATGAGGCTGAAGGGCAAGATCGAGTGCTCAGCTAAAGAGGCCTTACCTACTTACTTTCTGAAGGTACAACACTAAACAAACGTTACAAGGCTCTACTACTGGCAAGAGGATAGTCAGGAAGAAAACCAAACAGATTTGAGGGAGGAGTCACAAAAACACAACACATCTGAGATATAACTCTACAACCCACTCCAAAGGGCGAACTGCTTAACAAAGTAGTTCTCGATTTCCCATTCGGTGGTTCACATCCCCTCTCTCCAAGTAGCTTTGCAAGGGAAAGAGAAAGACAACATGCTTGAACCTCCAAGCCCACTGACTGGCCACAGCCTAGGCAGGGTTGTGACTCTGCTAAATCGGGAAGCTGAAACACACCACGCCGGTTAAGCCCTGCTGGGTGCAGAGGGCCAGGGGCGAGAAGTCAAGGGTGCCTACCGGAGGGGGGTGGTTTCCAAGGTCGCGCTGACTTCCGTGGTGCAGACCGTTAGCGTGCAATCGTAGACAGCGCGCACAGGTGAACACACCTTGCTTGGCCCTGCGATGAAGAGGGGCCGGGGGCTGGGAGACCGCAGGGAACTGGG